>LT855418.1:545740-570647 GCA_900184765.1 Hymenoscyphus fraxineus
ATTATTATATTATATAATTATACTTTAATAAAACCCTTATAATATATTATAAGTTTTAGAATTATAAGCTATTTAATTCTAAGAAACTAAATCTTAATAAATTTATATATAAAGTACTTTTTATATATAATAAGCTATAAGAGTTTAAAGGATATAAATAAATAAACTAAATTAAAAGTAAGTAAATTTTATAAATAAAAAGTAAAGTTTTTTATTATTATTTATTTAATTACTAAAAGTCTTTATATAAGAGTTTAATACTAAGCTAGCGCTAACGCTTTATCTACCTTAGTTAAGGGAGATTACTTGTAGGTTTGTAGTTCTTGGGTTAATGCATGGTGGAGTTGATCTCTCGCTTGCCTTGGTTGTATTTTGTTGTACTATGGTTTTGAACTTTTGCCGATGCTGGAACTTGATTTTGGAAATCTTGTACAAGTAGTGCTACCATCTGTCAAAGACACTGTATAATGCAGAGTGAATGAGTGTAAGAGACTTGAATGAATAACTAACTGCCTGGATGGTTATGTATAGGGACTCGGTGACCGCCGAGTTATGTAACCATGATCGCTATTATGTGATCGCGGTCTGAATGTTGTAGTCACTTTATATTTCTACTTATTTAATACTTTTCAAGTGGCTGAAGCTATTAGATTATGGTAATCGAGGATATTTACTAGCATCCTTTCTTACCTTTCTCACCTTTCTCTATATTTGTTTTATTTTCTACTTTATTTCATACCCAGTTCCTCCCAAGCAATGTGCTATACTCCTAGGTAACAAGGTTTTTTGGAGCCTCGATTCCGGTGTACTGTACTAGTTTGTGATCCCAGATACACGATAGGATAACCTTTTCACCTACCTCTATCTCCCTAACCATAACCTCCCGATCTTTCCTCCGGTCGACTTCAACAATCCCATCGACCTTTGTGCCTCAATGAAATACCCCCTTGGACCAATCTTTCATATATCGCGGCTCTTATTATCTTATTATATACAATATCTTAAACGAAATTCGCTATACTCTCCGGCCGAGTACTTTCGACTCTAATGGTTTATTTAAAGGAAAGACGACCTTTTGGTATAGCTGTATTAAGTCGTACCCCTCTACACCGTATTCTCTTGATAGATCTGGGTTCCGGGAAGAAGCACTGTATAATTATCTTTTGTAGCTCGGAAGTGGTAGAGGAGAAGCATAATCCTAACTTGGTCGCTGAAACTAGGTATCGAATATAATATTTCAAGGTCGGGAGCTACGGCATTCCAAATTATAGTATCCTGAATGTACTAAAAGGCCGAATAGACTTACTACTAATTCGCAAAGTCGAAAGCTAGAGAAGGGAGCAGGGAGTCTTCATAAGATAACCCTAACCGAGTAGAGGCTACTAGAATACTAGGTATCTACCTAGGTAACTAAAGTAAGGTTAGGTAGTAGGGATATTAGTATAGGAGTCTTGCCTAGCTAAGACCGTTCCTTAATAATTACTATTACTATCGTAGTCGTAAAGAGTTGTTATAAAGTAAGAGGAGAGAAAGTAGGAGGGGGAAAGAGGACAGGTAAGTAGTAAATAATTGTTAGCGTAACACGTGCTAGCCTAGCCTCTTTAGAAAGGTAGTATTAGGGGCTAGGAATAAGCGATACGTACGAAAATATTTCCCCGCTTCTATTTCCTCCGCTATCCCCCCTCTCTCTCTCCTAAATAACATACTAGAGTACAAACCTTATATAATAGCGACGGTGAACGATAGCGAGGGTGGACGATAGCGAGGGTGAACAACAGCAAGGGTGAACGACAGCAAGGGTGAACGACAGCAAGGGTAAACGACAGCGAGGGTAAACAACAGACAGCAAAGGCAAGCGACAGGAAGGGTAACCAGTGTACACGCGAAAATTTCAAGGCTGTGGAGTTTAAGCGAGGGTAGGGGTGTGAGGGTATAGGTATAAGCGTAGGTAGTAGTAGTAAATATAAGACTTTTACGATTTACGATTTGCGATTTGTTTATTTGGTTTAGTTCAGTGTATAGTATCTCCCGTTCTTTTATATCCTGGGTCCTTAGAAAGGAGCAGAAGTACTATGGATTCAGGAGAGGAACAGAAAGGAGAAGCCAAAATAAGGTTATAGTAAAAAAAGAGGCTTAGGTGACAGTCTTTTTACTACGGTACAAAGGCACGTGGGAGCGCCAGGGATGGTTCGCAAGCCTTTTGCTACGGTGGCGTACTCCTGCCCCTTCCTATCCGTTACCCTGGCTAGGGTAAGGAGCGTTGATTAATTCGGAATAGAAGGGATAGGAAAGCCTAAAGCTTTGATTAGATAGGCCTCGGAAAGGAATATAGATAGGAAAGGACGGGAGTAGAACGGACGGGCGATACCATACGCTGGTTTAGTTATAGATTCGGGATACCGTAGGAGCTTAAAAGCTACTTCAAAAAAAGCTAAACTATAAGAATATAAACTTTCCGAAGACTTTTTCTAAAATAATTTATATATTCGCGTAAGCTTCTTTTATTATCTAAATATTCTGATACTTTTTATATAGCTAAATTATAGAACTTAATCCTATAGAAATAATTTGTTAATAACTTTTCTATATTCGCTTATATTTATCTTAATATTCCCTTTTTCTAAAGCTACTAGAAAAGCTAGGTTATATAAATTATATCTATAGATAATAATTACTAAGTTGTTTTTGAAATTCGCGTAATATCTTTTTAGAAATTGAATTACTAAAACCTTGTTGTATAGCTAAGCGAAAAAAAGCAAAAACAGAAAATACTCGTTAAGTGGTCTATTGAATTACTCTAATGATATTGCTATCCATATCTCAAGTGATTTTGATTACTTGAAACTGTTGGAACAATAATGTTAGAAGGAGGAAAAAACGCCTTGGCTACTAATGCTGGTTGTTCTATACTTTTGTGATTGTGCAGTGGTTGCGCAGTTTTGTCGGCTAAGCTCCGGTTGCCACCTCAGATTAGCGAGATTGTGTCAACAACCGACAAGGCAGTCGCGACTCTGACTTTTCCTAGCCTCTTACACCTCCACCTACCGACCACCACCATGTCCTCCCCCGCGCCACCACCACCAATGCCCTCTATCAAAGAGGAGATATACCGCCGCGCCCTTCTGAAGGGCATCTCCAAAGAGGAGGTCACTCGCGTCTTTGGCCAAAAGGTCAAAGACGTGAGGGGCTTCCTCGGCGGACGTTCCGACCTGTCAAATCTGCAACGCGCAGAGTACTTTGTCTGGGTCCATTTTTGTAAGTTGCTAGCTCTTTACAGTATCTTCAGCGTTGAAGTGTCTGTTCTTGCCTATATGCGCTTCAATCCTCGAAGCTCAACGCTGACCATCTTTCCGATACAGTCCAGGATGAGCCGTTTCCTGGAAAGACCGACCCTGCTGCCGCTGCTGCTGCCGCTACTCTGCTCTCTCCGTCCTCCCCATCCTCCTCATCTCCCGCCCCGCTGGGCCAGACCCAGCTCCAACAGCTCGCAGAGAGCACTGGCTCTGCGAGGATGGACTTGCTGTTTAGCAGCAGTCCTGTGGATGTGGTGGAGAGAAGAGGTTCTGGTGGAGATCCTTGGGTCCATGACAAGTATCGCGACCGCCCAAGACGACGAGAAGCGGATAGATATCGACCAGAACGCCCCGCCTCTCGCTCTGACAGACAATCAGAGGTTGTTGCACCTCCTGTGCGTCTAGAGCCCGCAAAAGCACGCCCCGCCGACATGTCCAAGGAATTATTCCGCGCACAGGAAGATATTTTGCAAAGTGAAGTTCTTGCACTGGGTCACAAGAGGAGCGAGTTTTTCAGTTATCTCCAGGACGCTCGTATGCAAGCAAGGAATGAACACCCAAATTGCTCTCAAGCAGTCAAACATTATCTTGCAAATTCTGCTGTTTGGAGAGAGTTCAGTGAGTTTTGAACCCCCAGCACGAGATACTTTCATGCTAATGACTCGAAAGTTGGTGGAAGATATCCCGGCTCTGCGCCAGATCCAAAGGAGCATAGCACAACCTGCCTACTTGATAGAGCTCCGGAACAGTTTCTAGACATACCTAGCTTTCGCTTTGCCCATCAACAAGCTCGCTCAAACCATCCAACACCTCGAGCTATCAAAGAGTCTATGAAGGTTGCCGTCGAGGTATCTGTCAAAGCTCCCTTCATACATCCCGACCGAGCTCCCATCATATCTTCAGCCACACCCTCCTCAAGATCCTCAGCATTTCTGTCTGAGTCCGGATCCGTTGATGATCGACTTGATAATACTAAGTCGACTGCCCGTGCTGCCGTCTCAGTACAAGAATCAAAAGTGGCCATGCCTGCTCAGATCCAACCACCACAAGGCTATCTTATTGTACAGGGAAAGCTCATACCTTGTAGGCTTGAGGATATCAAGAATGTTACGTATGCTTGGATGACAGACTGCCACCGTGGGGTTGTTGAGGAAAGCCTTGGGTGCAAGTTCACCGTTATTCAGAGAACACCAGACAGTGGATTCCGTTTAAATGTTGTTGCTGCGGAGCCACACAGTAGCTCTGTTGTTGAAAAGAATGGCATCCAGTTCTTGAACAAGTGGGTTGAGCATATCCTTGGTGGGGATGCTATACAGATGTCCGTTTATGTAAGTCCCTCTTCAACTCCAAGTCCTTTCCCTACTCGCTCTGCCTTTCATTCTTTGTTGCAAAAGTATGTAGAAACTAATTTCTCATTATCTAGTGGACCTTCCACGCTCATGCTCATGGTCTCGGGAACTCAACCGTTGAAACGAACTATGGTTCATCTGCCCGACTCGTATCCGGCCCTATGAAAGCAGATTTTAGAGCAAACAGTACACCTGTCACCTCAGACTGTGGCTCATCTGCTCCTCCGTCACCCGCTCCTATCATGTCGGCTACTGGTGCAAATAGCATACCAATTGGCACAAAAAATGGTCCACCTTTCTTTCGTGCAGTTGCGCCAATGCAAGTAGATACTGGAGGAGATATCACACCTGCTGGCACAAAATATGGTTCATCTGCTCCACTAGCATCCAGCTCTATGAAGGCTGTGAAAGCAGCAACAGGGGAAAATGGTACAACCAATTATGGTACAGCTGCTCCCACCTCATCTACCATTGAAAAATCGGCGACTGGCGCAAATGATACACCTGTTGGCCCCCGTCGATTTGATAACACAACAACGAGTCTCAATACTTCAAACCAAACAGCTGTTAAGAAGTCTGAGTCTGAGAATGAATTTTCGGAGGAAGAGTACGAAAGTGATGTTGAGATTTATTGTGGTGAGCCTTCAGTCTCAACCTGGAAGCTTGGAGATAAGCGTAAGGCAGATGATGATAAGAAGTATGGTCAGGCGGAGAAGAAACAAAAAGTAGACTGAATGTTTACAGAGATGTATGTTGAGAAATTGGGCTAAGCAGTGAGCACAGGAAAGTTAGAGCTCTCAGAGATTCATTCAATTGTGTATGGTAGATTGGATGGAATTGTAGAGTATGAAATAGTGAAAATGATTTGCAGTCTTTACCTTTTCTTGAAGTGTTGTTGTCCGCTCGTTTTTTAAAAGTGGGAAACTGATGCCCACTAAATTATGAGCAAGAGAGAAGCTTGAGTTACCTAAATCAAGTTTGATGGATCCTCTCATGCCTAGGTAAAGTAATGACAGAAAATACTGGAACAAAAGAAACAAACGACCCACTATTGCTCACCACCCCAAACCCAAACATGAACCTAAACATGGAAAACAACAGAGATGGCAATCTATAACGCAAACTTTTAGCAAGTATAAGGAACTCACCCTCATCTGTTTCTTCTCTCAGAGTGTTGTGCAATATGTATAACAGATTGGGCTTATAATATAGAATATGAAACATCAAAACATTCTTACAATTCATACCTCCTTTTCCCTGGTATGTGTTGTCGCTTAATTTATGAAAGCACAGACCTGAGTGCCGTAGCATTCAGCCTCCCAAAAGTACCAGAAGAGATGTCTTGGTTCCATATTACACTCTTCAAGGTTATTGCTACCAAAAAGGAAGTTGCAATTCAGAGGTTGCATCACGTGTATTCGTGTTTTAGCGTGAACTTGCCCTGCAGGGGCTGGTTTTGATACCCTCGTCAAAGTCACTGAATCATATAAAACATAACGCTTAGCTGGCCCAAAAAGGACCATTTTTTGTCAGTTCTTCAAGACTTTTTAAAATGATCATTGATACCTCCTTTGAATGCTTTTATGATGTCTTTTGGGCTGGTTGGCCTGTGAATAGGTGGTTGTACAGAGGTCAGGACGGGCCGGAGTTCAACCGACCCGCCTCAAGTCGCGTCTTTCAAGATTTGGCAACAGCCTCCTTCCACCTCCATGCAGAACCACAGACAATTGTCAAATTGAATTGTTGAGCTGACTAGGCTTCTTCAGTACCGCCACCTCAGAAGGAGGACAGCTTATTCAAGATGTCTACCTTCCGTGGTGTAATGAAGGAGTTTCCTGATGTGCGAGGTACGTCTCTTTCAATGCCCCTCCTCTGCGTCTCTTCTGCCCCTCTTCTGCCCCTCTTCCATGCCCTGCTAACCTTATTTCAGTGGATTTCTTTCGAAGAGATCCTGCGCTTCGTCCACCCCTGGCCTGCTTCCTCAGTCATGTACATAGCGATCATCTTGCAGGGCTTGAAAGCTTCAAATCGCCATTGTAAGTGTGATCTACGTCTGAACAATAGGTCTTGTCTTGCTAATCATATGTGTACAGCATCTACTGCTCCGCGGCGACGAAAGAAATGCTCCTCAAGTTGGAAAGATACCCGCATCAGTTGAATTTTGAGCTTGGAGTATTGGAATCACGGAAGTTACAGTACAAGCACTTACAGAACCTCTTGGTAGGTTTCTTCTGTGGTGCAGGTCATGCATGCAGTGCAGCTTACATGTTTCTAGAAGCCAATTCCGCTAGAGACGCCTACTCGAATCGAGCTCTCGCCGGGAAATGAGATTCAAGTCACTCTGTTTGATGCAAATCATTGTACTGGCGCTGTCATGTTTTGTAAGTTCCACTCCTTCAGCTTCAACTTTTGATTGCTGATTCGGGCGCAGTATTTGAAGGCGAGAACAAAGCAGTCCTTTACACAGGAGACATACGATCAGAGCCATGGTTCGTCAACAATTTGGCAAGAAATCCGTTCTTGATGGAGTATACCACAGGCATGAAGACGCTTGAGTGCGTTTACTTGGACACGAGCAACCTGGGCCCGTATAAGTTTCCGACCAAGGCTGAAGGGTTGAAAGAACTGCTACAAAAAGTCTCAAAGTATCCGGCAGATACCGTTTTCCATTTTTCGGCTTGGACTTTCGGGTACGAAGAAGTTTGGATGACCCTTTCTCGATTTCTGAATTCTCCGGTATGTCTCTTTTACAATCCCCACCCAAAGACTTTCAACACTAACACCGATAGATTCATGTCAGCAAATATAACATGCGACTGTACAGATCACTCGGCGGACCCGAAAACAATTCTGGCTCAGCACTGGCCCCCGAGGCTTTATATTTGACTGGTTATACTGTTGGCAACACACCTCATCACGGATGCTTGACAACCGACAATAATGTACGCCTTCATAGTTGCCGCAAAGGAACGAATTGCCCCGCGATCAATGATAGCATCGTATGGATCCAGCCCATTGTGGCAAGAACCAAATCTGGAGCTGAGATTGCAGAGGTTGGAGTTGGTGGCGGTGGTGGAGATCTCTCGCAGAGCCCCCAAATTGACCTCAACAATCCTGCTGTATTTCAAAAACTTCTTCAACTGTAAGGCTACAATTTTGTGCTATTAGGGCTTACTCAAAAACTAATTTACCACCAGGGTTTCCAATGACGAGGGTGCTGCCGACGTCAAACTCGCACTGGCTACAGCTTTTCGCTCTTTGACAAAGGTTCTGACACTCGACGATGCGGAATTTGAAAAAGGAGACGAGACCAGTCTTACTGATCTCATCAAGACCATGACAAAATCGCTCACAACCAAGAAAAGAGCCAGCCCAGCTCCGCCTCCAGCGTCTACTCTTCCAACTTCTGCCGATAAGGATGGTCTTCCTAAGCTCATTACCTTCCCATACTCACGCCACTCTTCATTGCCTGAACTTCAGGACTTGGTCAGAATCTTTAAGCCCAAGGATGTGTATCCATGTACCGTCGACGAAGTCAGCTGGCACGAAGGTAAGATAATCGGTCATCCTTCTATACACACCATCCTTTTTTTTATCCCAGGCTCAAGGAATACTTGATGCTGTTATCCGAGAAGGCATAGAACAATTCAGAAATGGCCTCTCTAATTGTTGTAAACCTTATCTGATACCAAGTCCATTTAATCCCCATTCCTTAATGATATTGGATGCTAATACCACCCTTATAGCTATTAGCATGGAAAGTTTATTCGGGTCTCATTGCTCTGATGAAATCTTTCGACACGACAAAGAGATACGCGCAATTCAAGCCGAGATGAGAATTCAATTCGATACTCTTGCCACTCAGCAAACACAAACCACTGAGAACTCACAGTTGAGCTCCTATGGGCATAGTACCCCGACACCAGTGACCCCTTCTCCCAACAAACCTGCTGTTCAGAGCTCTAGACCTGAAGACAGCGTAACATCGCTTGACGGTCGTCCTCCCGGCGCTCGTCGTCCTCTTAGTGGGACTTTTGCTACAGGGACTCTTTTTGACTCATCACCAGGAGGAAATTCGCAGTCTTTGCGTAGAAAAGCAGTAGGAGACGGCTTCGATCCAGAGGACCGCTCGAAGCGACCACGTCTCAGTCCCTCATCAGTCAGCTCTCCGCTTCTCCCCCGAAGTAACAATGGTCTAGCTGCGACTTTAGCAGACAACAAAGAATCTGCGATTGCCCAAACTACGGTGGGTTTGAGCTCCAAGGCAAATACACAGTCTGTGCTTGCTGAACAAAAAACACACTCTAAGCACGCAGAACAAGACGGAAAGGAAATGCTACAGAACCCTTCCAGTTCACCCCGATCCGTCCATCCAAGTAGCGACTCCGACTCCGATAGCGACTCAGAATCCGAAATCCCTAATACTTATGAGAGCGGTAGTGTGTATTTTGGACTTGAGTGGGATAATTATGGAACATGGAACGACAGAGTCGATCGCGTGGTTCGTTGTGGAAGATGTAGTCATGAATATTGGGGCAAATACGATGGATGCTGCACCAATTGTAGTCCGCTGAAGGACCGAGGCCAGCTTTCAGATGAAGAAATTGTAGTGCTTCCATATGTGGAGGTACAAAACCCACACACGGAGCTCACTGAAGACGGATTCCGTCCACTTCCAGCCTACGAGATCAACTCGGATATACGAGATCCTTACGGTGAGGAGACTTTGATTTCACACCAAGACATATGCGAGCCGTATCTTGATTGTGGCTCATCTGCATATGATTCTCAAGACGATGACCCAGACTTTGAAGAACAGTACGAAATCAATAGCTTCATCGACGACGATGAACCGGAGTCTGAGAGCGAGGACGAAGATGTTCATGACGACGAAATAGACTACAAGGAGAAGTTTCTCAAGGCCGAGGAGGACCATCGTGCGCTTCAGCAAAGTCACCTCGCGCTGCGCAACCGACACGCAGCACTGACGGCTGACTTCGAAGTCTTGCGACGTGATATCTTGGGGTCGGAATTTGATAGCGAAGATATGCTGGAGTATGCAGAGGACTTGGACGGTGGCTTGGAAGATGGACTTTTGGTTGTGGATGTTCCGCCGCCAGATCCTCTTCTTGCGGAGGTTGTGCTTACAGATAGTGGCGCCGAAGATACATCGAACGATTCTCTGATGGGTGAGTTGCGTGAGTTGGAACGCTTGAGCGACGAGCAGTCTGTAGCTGGTGCGGGTGTTGGTTCTAGTGCGCAAGGTGGGGAGTATGGTATGGTTACGCCTGAGAATAATCACACCGTTATGGAGGATGAGTTGTAGATATGGGATGTTGACTTTACTCGCCAGCTTCGGGGGTTTTGGCGCATTTAAGGGGTGTTTACGGGGGGTTACGTTGCTTGCTCGTTTTGCTTTTTGGGGGTGGTGGCGTTAAGATACCCATTTTGATGCTTTGCTGCTTCTTTTGCTATCCTTTCCATGGGAAAATGGGATGGGTATTAAATGGAAATGATGAATCAATGATGTTATGATAGGAGGGGATCATGGGTGTGATTGTGGATGTGGTTATGATGGATGTGGAGTAGATAGACTTGACCTTGCTAGCTAGCTAGCTGGACACAAACAGATAGGCCAACTGAACGAGCGAAAGAAATGAGAAGATATTTCCATTAGCAGATCTTGAGAATTAGAACTTGGACGTGATGAGATGGAATGTGTTTCTGGTAGCTGGGTTTGTGAGTGCCCGTGATGATGTTGAGATTTGGCGGTCTTGTCTATTCGTTTTTATATGAAAATTAAGATTCATATTAATATTGTTTGTGTATGGGTATTGGCAAGGTGAGTTTGAGGGGAGGATAGGAGGGTGGGAAAATGGGAGGATGAATGGGAGATTCATCGATAGTAGGAGTCTAGATTTGGGCTACCGCTTCTTCCTTATAACATAGAATGTACCTAACTAGAAGTATTCTAGAGGTCGAAATTTGACATTAAGAATTATACCGAAATGTACCTAGAGGTCGAAAAACCCGAACTGATTAAGTTAACTACGATTGTACTAACCGTCGTTGACTGCCGAATCGAAAACATGGGAACGACGGGCCCGGGAAGTGTAAGGTTCTCTCTATTTACGTTTTGCGATGATGCTGCTGGGCTGGGTCGGGGATTGTTTGTTATTTGTTATGAGAGTTGTTGGAGGGGATGGAATGGTATTGTTACTGGTACTGGTACTAGTACTGTGATAGTGTGGAAAATGATTTGCTTTGCTTTGATTTGATTGATTTGGTTGATTTGGTTGATGGCATTTTATCTATGGGGGCTATCCTTAAAGGGTTTTGACACCCTCGGTGAAGGCTCGGGTGAGGCTTAAATTTATTTAACCCTCAAAAAAACGCGAATAGCTGAACTATATAAGAAAAAAGGCTTATCCTTAAGCGAATTTCAACCCTCGCGTGTCTATAACTATTAATATATTTTAGTAGAGCTGTTAAAAAAGTCCTTAACCCTTATAAAAAATATTTTATCCTCGATAAACGGTGTACTACCAAAAGCCTTTAAAAGGAGGGTATGAAACTAAGATAAATTACTACCTAGCAAAACTAGCAAGATCAGTAGACTACTTATGGGACAAAGTGCTAGTAAAATCACAGTAATGAATCGTGTCGAAGGCATTTAAGTGGGACGCTAGTGGAAAGTACCAAGGCTTATCCCTCGCCTCTGAGTGGCTAGAAGTCTCCGGCGACGGCCTTTTGTTTATGCGTCAAGCTTGTGGTCTAACTTTCTGTCGTCTCAGCTAAATGCCTAGCATGATAGTGGAGGCACCAGGAGGCATATGACAGAGTCTACTCTAGTGGGTGGACTGAGCATGGAACAGGGGAGTGGTTATATGCATAATTAAGAAAGTTTACAGACGTCCTTTGGGACACTTTGGTATAATTAGTATAAATTCATTCATTATTCCTCATTTTTCTACTCTAGCTTTTGAGTATAATGATGTGTTTTGCGTAGCGAGGGTGACTGACTAATCAAACCCCGCTCTCCTTACACCGAGCTATCTGTACTTTCGACTCTATTATTAATAATACTACAATTAGTAGGATTGTTGTTTATTCGCTAGCTAGCAGGTTTTTCTCTTTAATTAAACAGATTATCTATCTTATAAATTTAGTACTTCTAACTCTATAACATGACTCAATCAACTAGTAGCTCGTAGACGATAGATAGTACCAGGCAACTAGGTTCCACCAACCATGTCGTTCGAGGACTAACTGAAATTAGAGGAGGGATCGGTCTAACTTTCTGTCGTCTCAGCTAAATGCCTACAGTAGCATACCAGTAACAGTTGAGACATTTGACAGAGTCTAGCTTTGAGTATAACCTAACCGTCTTTAACAACGGATTCATGCCGAGAAGAAAGTATAAACACTAGTACGTGCACCACACCCTCCTCATTTCGTATATAAAGGCCAGCGCCGCCCTCCGATCAAGAGTAAAGCCTCACCATCATCTCATCTCATCTACAACCTCCCACTTAAAACAATTTCATATATATCCTATAACACTCTCACACCTCACACTCCCACAACACACTTACAAAACCCCCCCAACCCACTCCAACAATGTTCGCCTCCAAATCCCTCCTCACCCTCCTCACAACCCTCCTCCTCGGCGCAGCAACAGTCCAAGCCCAGGGCACGGGCTGCCTCATCGAAAACCCCGGGTCGAGCGGCTACAACGGCGGAAAGTGCGCGGGAGGCAAGGTCAATTGCGGTGAGGCTGGTGGGCCGGCGGTTTACTGCTGTAATTTATGCGGTCGGTAGGATACTGCAATGTACTATTTGTACCACGCAGTGTACTGCGGACTATTTCTACAGTGTGGTGTTTCAAAAAAGATATAACGGGCTGAAGTGGGTGGACGGAACGGAAGCTGGAATCAAGGGGTGTGTGTATTTGTAGGAGAAATATACTGTGTATAGATGTCCTTGAGGATGAGTTCGATTAATGGTTGTTATTATAAAAGGTTATTCGTATATCTTCTAGTAATAAACGTATAAACGAGCGTTCTAGTATATACGTATAATTACTATAGCTATTTCGTATTTTTTAATAAGTTAATTTATTTAGGTAGTAGTTATTAGTAGTTATAAGTATAGTTAGAATAGATATAAGTAGTAGTAGAGTTAGTTAATATATAAAGAAAGTAAATAACTAAAAACTATACTATATTATATAAATTATATTAAAACCTATAAGTACTATATAAGAGACCTCTTTAAATTTTAATAGTATTTATACTAGGTAATATACTGTTTTGTCCTAAAGGATATCGGGTTTGTCACGTGACTAGGTAGCCTTGCTCTTGTTTTCTCTTCCGTTACGGTTTACTTACGTGGTTTACTTTACCTACCCTATGAATCTAACATCGATATTTCGATTCCCGAGAACCAATCAATTCATGCCCATGCAAGGCGGTTGGAAGACATCCCTGGATCTTGGCATATGGATGCTGCAGCCCTGCAGATAGTGGGTGATCTGGATCCTCTCCTCCCCCGTCTCTCAGCTTCACCGCTGGTAACTGGTTCTCGGTTGATGGTATGGTGACATTGAGGGGAAGCTTTGAGGTTGGTTGGTTGATTGGATGGGGTTGTTTGTGTTGTTTTTTATGTGCTGTGCTGGTTTTGGGGTGGAGATGGGTCTGGACTTGCTTTGCTTATGAGAGGAGATGGATTGTGAGTTGGCGATGTACTGTACGTCGGGAGTTCATTTGAGGCGTATGGAGGGTTAGTTTTGAGGTTCGGCTGGATGGGTAATGCAAAGCGGATGAACGGTAACGCTGAAGAATTGGGTCTTGAAAGTGGCCGCATGGGAATCTTGACATTGGATGAGATGAGTTGGCATGTAATTGGGTAGATGAATGACTTCCTGCTCGGTTAGCATGGAAAACGGTGTCCCATGGATATGTGGGGGATTTGATTGGTTAGTAAACTTGATGGGTTGTAGTTTGAATGGGTTGAGGTGTTCGTCAATTGCCAACTAATGGTGACCGTTTTCCGAGGCGTGGCCGTTGCATCGTAACCGGTTTTTCGGGGATGAGTTGTTGTAATGCAGTTACTATTCGCGATTGGAAAGATAGTTCCATGCTTTGAGGTGGTCGAGGGTTCCAGGCCATTGGTGGGGTTGGGGATTATTGGATGTCGGGAGGAGGCCGTTTGGTGATGGCCTGGTGTGGAGATCTCACAGTTTCCCCGAGTCAGAATAAGTAGTAGATGGTGGAGAAAATGCCGGGACGGAGAGGGAAGGAAAACGACAATTTAATTGGGTTTGAATTCGCGAAGAAAGATCCCGGTTTTGGGAAGTTTGAAGCACAAGATAATGTCGTGATGTGGTGTTTGAAGCAACGAGGAAGGTCCGAGGTCTCAAGCCTATAGGTGACCGAGTTGGAGCGAGTCATTATTGGATGGATTAGCGATGAGGGTTGTTTGAGTAAGATGAGCTGCATTGGGCGGCATAAGGGCGTTAGAGAAGGGATGGGATGTAAGTTTGTGTGGCTACGAAAGTTTGTATGTCAGGTGGACGTGACAATATGGAGATGTCGTTGTTCGACAACCGACTATCGGGGTTTAATTGATGAATTTTGGGGGTACACTTGGCGGCCGAGAGAGGGTTGCAATTGACAGCTGGAGCGAGGAGGGAGGGGAAGGGGAATAATTGAGAGGACACGGCCGCGGTCGCAGAGGGTGACGGTCACCTTATATGTGAGCGATAGGATGCGTTGTCATTTTGAGAATTGAGATGTGTGATGAAGTGTTGGTGTTGTGGTAGAGTATTTGTGAGCGAAAGGGTTGGTATCCGAGGTCATCGTGGGTGGGGAGGGGGGGTTCGTCAAAGTTCCCCCCCTGTCACGACCCTGACAACAGAAATGGAAATGTCTGAATGGCATTACCCTAGAAAGTAGAAAGTAGAGAACTACTCGGCAATCTATTTTGTATGCTTATTTCGCACATTGTGACTAGGCATTCCCCATCTACTATGAGAGCCGTAATTACCTTTGACTTTGTATCAGGAACAGGAACCGGGCGAAGATGACCTCGAGCACTACCGGGGCGTATTTTTAGTAGCAGATGAGTAGCGGCGGAACTAGTCTGGTAGTCTGGTAGTCTGGTAGTCTGGTAGTCTGGTAGTCTGGTACGTAAATACTTGATTTCTACGTGGTTTGTTCTACTTACCACCTCGACGACGTACTGATGAATGATCTGAAATGCATCGGAATAGGGTGAGTACCCGGGGATGTATGTAGGTATTGATTGATGACGGGATTCTTCGCTAAACTCCCGAGGTCATTCAAATGATGAGGGAAGGCAACCTGCATTTTGTATCCGATATCTGTACCTGCATTGCCATTGCCTGTGCTTCTCCTTTTGTTTTGGTGTCACTTGTAACTGGTAATTGGCACGAAGTAAATGGCTTTGAGTCTTGAGTGTTTCTGGTATTTAGTCTTTAAGGGGTCGAGTTCCAGTTCAGCGGCCCGGGAAATGCGGTGATCAGAGGATCGTGTAGCACGAAAAAAAGACCCCTCGAGTGCTGGTGTACGAGACTAATCATTAATCACCGTGTAAGCCATACAATAAGCAATATCTGAACAATCAGCTTGTGCGGTGCCAGATGCCGTAGCGGAGCGTGATGGTGGCTTCTTGCAGGCGAGTGAGTCCGTCAGTAATGTGGGCATTAGCTGTACCTAGGTAGGTACATTAGCTGCCCCAAACCTGGCCTGCATCTGCACCTGCGAACCCATACCATAGCCAGCCAGCACCTCAAAGACGAGAGCGTACTGGTACGAGTACTCCGTAGACTAGTCTGGCCTCAACACCATACCATCCCAAGGTAAGACGGACCTGACGGACCTGACTGAAGGGCAGCAAGGATCGTGGGTCGTGTCTGTGGTGCGCCAAAGAAGCACCGCACCACTTCATTTCTGTGACAGTGACAGTCCATTTGTACCAAGGAACACCCACCCATCGCTCCCTCTCGCCTCTCCTCGTTCATCCCTTCCGCCGCTCCCAAGAACCTCCTCCCGCCCCCAAATCCAACCTCATACCAGACCCTCCTCTCGAGACTCTTGTACAATCACCGTCGTCCCCGTCGTCCCCGTCCCTTCAGCGTCCCCTCTCCGAGTCTCCAGCGGTCCCTCCAGTCCCTCCAGTCCCCCCATTCCCACTCCACCAAAAGGGAAGGTCCGTATCCCAGTACGCCTACGCCTACGCCTACGCCTACGCCCACGCCCTCCGTACTTCTACATGATACAGCGATCAGCGGTGCCTACATACGTCGGGTCCAAATTCTTCGTCCAACCTCACCGCCAGCAATACCCCAGCACAACAGACAACAATCGTCAAATCTCATCAGCTTACACGACACAACTTTGCAGTGTTGTGACGGTCGCTGGGCGGTCATTGAAGGTGGTGTTGTGAATCGTCATCTACTTGATTCACTTCGTGGCGCCCTTCACCTAAAATAAGAAATAAGAGGGGCCTCATTTCCATTCCAAGGCTCGATTCCTGGTCCATAACTTGACACCTCACACAATCATCTTCCGCACCTCGAACCCAACCTAACTCCTACCCTCTTCTGGAACCATACACACCCTTCGCCAGCGCATACAACCGCTCTAGGAAGAACGACGATCCACTCCAGACCGCAGAGACCCCTAGCGATAACTCTATCGTGTTTGGATCGCTTCTACCGACTCCTTCTAAATCCCATGAAACCGGATCCAACATCACCCATTGAACCGGAAATCCTCACTCTTACCAAAAATTCACCATGAAGGCCCGTCCAGTTGATCAAGTTGTCTACGAGTACATGTTTCCGAAGCCAAAATCTACGGATCCTCAGAATTTCCAGGTGCTGCTGCAGCGCTCACTCGTACCGGAAGTCCGCCTAGAAACACAAGCATTCTATGGACACCTCTCCTCG
Source organism: Hymenoscyphus fraxineus (assembly GCA_900184765.1). Lineage (NCBI taxonomy): Eukaryota > Fungi > Ascomycota > Leotiomycetes > Helotiales > Helotiaceae > Hymenoscyphus > Hymenoscyphus fraxineus. The sequence continues at coordinate 562,357 of LT855418.1, forward strand.
CAAGAGGCCAAATACCCGGGACTTGATTATGCATACGCCCCTCATCGCGTCCGCCTTTCTCGATTTCAATGGCACAGACGCCTATTCCGAGCATTCGACCATTTACAACTTACGGATGGTGAAATTGCAAATTTGACCAAATGGGAGGGAACTCGATGGGCCAAGGAAAGATTTGAACGCGAACAGGGAATCGTGATTCGCGATACAACTGGGGATGGTATTGAACCATGGGTAGAACCAGAACTTCGTGTTCAAACTGTCGCACAAGCTCATCGTGCAGAAGTGGAGGATATGGAGGACATTCAAGAAGATGGCGAGTCAGAGAATGAGGACTTGGATGAAGACGAGGGCGAAGATTCCGACGTTGAAATTCAAAGTGTGGGAATCGAGCTGAATGAACGACTTCGAGCAGCAGCAGCCCAACGTGAGGCTGGCAATGTTGGAACCATAATGGATGAAGAATGGGAGCAGTGGCTGAAAGAAGCCGCGGAAGCAGGAGGTTTACCTTTCTCAGACCTTACTCTCTCACCAAATGCGAACATTGAAGGCACCAGACCTGCTGGATCTGGTTCCTCGCGTTCTATGGACTCTCGAATGTTGAATGCAGCAAGATTAGGTCAATGGCAACAGATTCCCGATTTCCTCCACAACATTGTCCGACAGAATATCGAAGCACACAACCGACGTATGGAGGATGCTGCCATCACATCACCTTCTAGTGCAGCATCAACGGCATCGAGAAATGCGGCTGCCTTCCGATCAGCACCCAGTCCAACGCCCCGGGTTCGAATGGTTCCCGCTGCACCAACCTCACACACCACACCAGCATGGGACTCTTCGCCCTCATCGCATCGACTGAATCCCCACATCCCCGACCAATTCTCTCGCGATCAACGACGATCAATGCCACTGTCAATGCCAGGCCACCTAATGAGCGGCACAGTAACACGAGGCACCTTCTCGCCGAGAAGAATCGGCGGTAGATTGTCTATGGGCACGAGCAGAAGCAATCCACAGAGCTAAATAGAACCTCATATCTCGGGAAACTATTTCGTTGGTTGTGGTCGAGGGATGATTATGGCGCGGAATGGGGGCGACTGTTTTGTTATTTTCTTTTTGCGTCGGAACATAACTTTGGCTGGGCCATATACCATTTGCTTTTATAAGGGGCATGCTACTATCGGCGTTTCATTTAGCAAGGCGTTTTAATGGTTTATTTTTTTTCTGCTCCCTTCTTCTTTACTTCTTTGACATTCGGTTTTTCTCTTTTGTTCATCAGATACACGGGGTGAGAACTTGCATTTTCGGGCGGGTGGTGATTTTCTTTTTTTCCTGATTCATTTTTCTTTTCTTCTTCTCGTTTCCCGTTTCCCGTTGGCCCTATAAAAGTGGTTTTCTTTCTCCTTCTCTTTTCTCTGCTCCTTTCTAACTTTAATCCCGGATCTGGGGAGGGAAGGGATTCGGTGGCCGTGGCTGGAAGGGAAGAATCTGTGGATAGGGATATTGGTTGGTAGTGGGTGGGGCTTGTTTGCGCGTTCTTTTTGACGGGCTGGGCTAATAGGGATGAATGAATGGATGGGTGGATGGGGGGGGTTGGTGGTACATATGGGGTGGGAGGTTAATACCATTGTTGTTGTTGTCGTTGTTGTTGTTGTTGTTTGCTTGCTTGCTTTCTGGTATTCTAGGGCCTGCTTGGGGGGATAATGGGAGGGAAGGAAGGGAAGGGAGGGGAATTAAAATTTTTACGTATCTTTTTTTTTGAGAGAGAGAGTTTGAGGTGAGGTGAATGAATTGGTGTGGAATATTATTCTTCTTCTTTTTTGGGTGCGACTTTGAGTTTTTTTTATACTGTAATTTTTTTGAGAGATGTTGGGGTGTTGTGTTTTTGGGGATGTTATACTAGGCATAGTCGTACTTGTTTACATGGCGGTTTGGTTGATTTGGTTGATAGCTGATTAATCCGTTTATGCCCTAGGGACAGGGGAATGAAAGGAGGGGGGTTGGAGGGACTGTAGGGGATTAATTTGAGAGGTCGACTAGTGCGGGGCTAATGATATTATATTATATTATATTTATTATACGATTTTTTAATGTGTGTGTGTGTGTGTGTTTGTGTTTGGAGAGGTATGAGATGTGGGAAGTGAAGGGAGGAAGTGGGCGGGTGGTGAGGGGGGTGAGAAAGGGGGGGTAGATGAATATATTGTTGATTGATTGGTTGATTGATTAATTGATTGATTGATTTGTATTTGATAGGTAGGAAAATGATTTTTTCTCTTTTCGTTTGATGGTGATAAGGTGATAGGTTTACTTTAGTGTTCCTAGCTTTGGGGTGTTTGGAGGGGGCTCTTCGGGTCCTGAAAAAACCTCCTACTCAAGTAATAAGTATTTTATTCCTCCCAGATTATACCTAGGTACTTATTATCATACCTCTTAAACACTAAATCATAACAACGTAACTTAAAAAGATAGCTATAGAGACTAGTAGAAATATGGATAGGTTCACTCGGAGTCGGAGTCTGGTAGTATTTTTTTTATTATATATTTTTCCGAATTCTGTAGAGTAAGACTCCTCGGTACAATATAAATTCGGAAGTTTTTTTAGGATCCGAAGAGAAGAGGGGTTTGAAAGGGGTTGGAAGGGGGTTGAGGGGTGGGCCCGGGTGGGGGAGTGGATTAGAATAGTATAGTATAGTATAGTATAGTATATAGTACCTAATACCCCTCCCTCCCCCCTTGCCCTTCCTGAGAATTGAGAATTCCGAGATCTGAGTGAGGAACGTGAATTTCTTTTGTTGAGGATTTGGGGTCTGAGAGGTAGGGTTTCAGATTTGGGATTATATTAGGGGAGAGGAATTAAGGGAGAGGGGTTGGTTGTATGGGGGGGNGTATGTTGTTAGAAGAGGTATTAGTATTCGTGTTGTTTTTGTCGTTTTTGTCGTTTTTGTCTTTTTATAGGTTATGAGGAGTCGAGGAAGAGAGGTCCCACGCTTACTATTCTTTGTTGTTAGAAGGGGATGGTTGGTAAGTAGGCTGGAATGGAGCGGGTTTTTGGGCCTAGGGTATGTGGGGGTATTTGGCTTTGAGAGGATGTTGAGTGTAGGAAGAGAGGTCCCACGCTTACTATTCTTTGTTGTTGGAAGGGGACGGTTGGTAAGTAGGTTGGAATGGAGCGAGTTTTTGGGCCTAGGGTATGTGGGGGTATTTGGCTTTGAGAGAATGTTGAGTGTTTAGAGAGGGAGGGAGGGTTTGTGAACGTGGGTATAGATAAATATGCCCTTAGGTCGATATGTAGTGTACTTGACCCTATCTAGTCACACTCAGTAAGGCTTGCTATATAAAGCTCTTAGCCTCTAAGTGATTTTGCGAGTTACTCGTGTTTAGTCTAGCTATAGAAATAGGAGAATAAGACACTAATTAAGAACTTGTTTCTTTGACTGTATTAGGGCTTCTTCGTGAGTTGCTTTCGCTTAGTTTGGCTTATATTACTAGTTTACTCTATTGAACGTTTTTATTATATAATCTCAAGCATAAGTACTTTTCGGGTCACCTAGTACCCTTCAAGTAGTTATAAGGGAGTAAAGTAGTTAGTCCTGTTCTGAGGTGTCTAATTAATTGCTTAGAAAATACTAGTAGAAGGTAGGTAAAGAGTCTGCCAGCGCCAGGTCACGTGAACAAACAACATATGAATGTTAACAGTACTTAACATCTCAAATCTATTCACCAAATTCCATGTGAGAGCTCGAGTAAAAACAACGCGTTTTTTTTATTATTTTAAAGGTTATTAGTCTATGTAAAGCTTGCTTCAGTAATGACAGCCGCCAATAATTAATTCCAACCGCCAAAAGAAATCCAACGCTGTCAGGAAAAAGATATTAAACATTAACCGATGTAGAAAGGAGCCAAAAACGAAAATCAAAGTAAAACCAACGCATGTTGAAAATGAAATCTCCACCGTGCAGATACATGACCTCTATGTCATATACACTGCCTAATTACGTTCCAGAAAGTCTCTCATTTGAATATACATTTCCTCGCCCCATCTTTCACGAATTGTCTCCCATGCCTCCTGTCCATCGCCATTTCGTATGAGTTTTGCCATAAAGGGCACATAACGCTCTTCGAAAGTGGGATTGAGGGAAATATGGCCAGCAAAAGTGTTGTCGTTCGGGAATCTTCTCTCAACTGCTTCTCGATACGCGGTCCATGGCCATATGATATTCTCGAAAGCTCTTTTCGAGAGATATCTGGGAGTTTCGTCTTCCACTTCCACAGTTTCGAATGCTATTGACCAGAAAAGGTCATCTTGCACTGTGACGGTTCCTGACATCTTGTCGCTCTCCCGGTAATCGCCAAATAAGGTCCCATCGTCGCGGATGAGACCAAATTTCTCTATCGCGTGTTGCAATATCTCTCCCCAAACTTTGTAGTTGGCATCGGTTTTCTCTTGATCTTTCTCTGGATCGGAACCGCGTTTGTGCAGATGATGGTCTACATCTCCGTACTCGGTGAGTATGGTTACTATCCTGATGGCGCGAATAAATTCATTTATCCAGGAATCAGAAAACTTCTGATTCATCTTCTTTTCCTCATCTCGTATGGCTCCTCTAAAACTGACAAAGCTTTCGAAATCCCGATATCCTAAGGCTCCGGGAAAAGGGTCCAAATCAGCATAATTGCTTCCTGCGTACTCTTTCAAAGACATAATGGCTTATTGATGATGGGTTTCCTCTGAGATTTGGCCTTCCCAGGTATTGAGCTCGCTTGTAATGGGTGGGTTGACGGTAAAGGTGTGTGACAATGTCACCGTAGAAGATTTGATAAAGGGTAGTGGCTGATTCAAGAAATGAGAGCTTGATGTTTGAGTATTTCGAGTTCGAGTTCGAGTTTGAGTTCCAGAGTTTGTGTGTTGTTGAAGAAAGGAAGGAAGGTCTGGCTGCTGCTTGAGGGTATTTATAGTAATTTGAGAGCCAAAGTTGTGAATCAAGGCAGCGCTAAGTTAGAGAATCATGTGGCAAGATATTATGTTATTTAGAGTCATTTGAGAGCCAAAGTTGTGAATCAAGGCAGCGTTAAGTTAGAGAATCATATAACTAGATGAATGGGTTATTTATAGTCATTTGAGAGCCAAGGTTGTGATTCAAGGCAGCGTTATATTGGGGAATCATATAGCAAGATAAATATGTTATTCAGATGCTCGGTGCATGTGTGACTCAATAGACTTGAAGCATCCATTGTACTGCTATGACAACATTCGCTAGATACATCCCATCTCTTCTGACGAAGAATCTGATATTTCAGGAGTTGAAACTTAGTGGTGCACTTCTACGGCATCATGAATCTACTGCTAAACTAGATGAATAAAAAAAAATCGCAAATCGTGAAAGTCACTTCATAATAGGCAGAACTAGATAATCAAGTGGGGTCATCTAAATTATTTCGTATAGTATAATTATTATAAGTCCTCTAGACTATAAGTCTGTAGGTAAACCCTCTTAATCCTTTACCCCCTTACCCTCTAACACATGTCTCGCACGTACTAAGTATATACCCCCGCTCTCGTAGATTTTTTCGTAACTCCCCGGCCCCCAGTAAAAGATACCCCCCCAATCCCTTCTCGTTATTACTATCGCTGTCGCTGTCGTCAAGGTTTGTCGTAAAGTATTGTCGTAAAGAAAGAGAAGAGAAAGTAGGAGGGAGAGTAAGGTTAGACAAGTACGAGTAGTAAATAATTGTTGACGTAACACGTGCTAGCCTAACCTCTTTAGGAAGGTAGTATTCGAGGGATGGGAATAAGCGACACGTACAACTAAAGCCTTTCCCGACTTCTGTCCCCCCTTCCTCTCTCTTCTAAATAAAAGAGTAGGGCACAGCCACTATACGACAGTCAGTATAGGCGACCGCAGGTAGTGGGGAGGGTGCGACAGTGAGAATACAACAGCAAGGGTGTCCAGTATACACGTAAGAGTTTCAAGGCTACGAGGTTTGAGCGAGGGTAGGGGTGTAGCGATATAGGCACTCTGGCATAGTAATAGTAAATATATAACTTTTGCGATTTACGATTTACGATTTACGATTTAGTTATCTAGTTTAGTAGTAGATTCAGGATGCCGTAACTTGCAAGTCATCTCACTATAAACTTTCGAAAGGGCAAGCATCTTAAAATCAACGCATTTTTTATTGGTTTTCTGAGGTTTTAAAGTACAACGGTCTAACTAATAACTGCAATAACTTGAAAAATCAACGATTATTTGAGTGATGAGAAGAGCATTAATGACAGATCCAAAAGGGGACCAAAACAAAAGAAATCAACGCTGGAATATCAAGGATCGGAGTCCCGGCAGAAGATCCTTCAATGGATAGTTCTGCCCGCCATGGTTCTCGCTTCTCTCCCTGATATGTCTCGTGTGTTATGTGGTATCTGCCCAGTGCACCATGCTCTCCGCCACCTTTTTTCGGATGTCATTGGCGGATACAACGGGTACAGATTTGTGGTAGCCGATACCATCATCACTCACAGAGATTCTCTCGAGGTCCGCCACATATGCATACCATGCCCACAGAATACCATTGCACTGTTTTGTTGTAGGGAGACTACCATCCCTACCACGCTCAAAGGCGGTCAGCCAGTAAGATTCCTCTTGCTTCGAAATGAAGGCTCGAATATCATCGACATCCTCAAAATTGGTTTCCCCTTTTCTAAAAGTATCTTCCCGGAGTTTTCCAGATGTAACTGTAGCTTCATGCATGATACGTCCCCACATCTCGAGGTTTTTTTTATCTTTCAGTTCGAGAGTTGTACGCCGGTACTTTCCATTTTCATCGTCTTTCTCAATGGTAGAGAATACGGTGATGATGGAGCGGAAGAGTTCTTCTGGCCATTCTCTGTCAAACCCAATGAACTGGTGGAAATCCTTGAATCCAAAATTTCCTGGAAGATAAGAGGCGCGATCAGCCATGACGGATTGTTATATCCCCCAAGATATCCGCTGTGGCGGGGTTGTTGCGTTCTGAGGTCTTGTATGTGGAAGGGGTTGATAGAGTGATAAAAGGTCACTGTATTGTTGAGAGAGAGGTGATTTTGCTTTTGTGATCTTCTCAGACGAGTGTGTAAAGGACGTTTGATAAGGCAAGTTTGTGGTTGTCGAAAAGATAGCGAGGGGTCGATTAAAAGTTTGTGTTTTGTTTTAGGAGAAAGAGAGCTATCAAAGCATGGTTAGAGGTATTTATAGGTATTTGGGAGAAGTATTGTGACTCAAAGAGATAGCAAGGCTTAGGAATCACCAAATAGAAATATGTTACTCATGGCCAACATGTTGAGACGAAGTATGTGATTCCTATCGTTGAACAGAATGAGCCCTTGTGAATGTCTTTTTTGTGCCCAAGAAAAAGATAGAATATGGAAAGTTAATAATGGCAGGATTTATAGTGAATGAGAATAAAGGCTTAGTAAGCTACTTATATGGTGGGATATGTATCCCACCCTACTACTGCCACATGCCTTCAACACCACCACTACCACAATATCCACCATATCGTCAGCTACACCTTTGTGAGCTCTTTTGTTAGTGGTGGTCGCTCTATTTTCGCTCTTTTCGCGTACCACGATTATTCCTGCGCAACTATACTACGTCCTGAGAACATATTCAGGTGCGGGATAGTGGTGATTCACTAGTACAGGAACAAACGCACGATTTTAGGTCCTCTTTCAAACTCGATCCTCAATTAACGACGCACTACGAACTAGCGTCGGGATGGCAGATATAGGCCGGGATGTCAGTATTCGCCAGGCAAAGAGGGCTGGCTCTCTAGGTGTGATTTTGGCCTAAAAAATAGGTTTTCCTATGCTTGTTATACAAATGTGAGAGGGGACTCGGCAAATCGACGCCACCCCCGCCCCCCCTTNAAATCTTTTGCCCACGCACGTACTATAAACTTGACTTTGAACTTGACTCTAAAGCTATTCGCACTTGTAACGTACCCTAAAATGGATGATCAACTAGAGTCTCTGCCAACTCGTTCCTCGTTGTTGAGGCCTGAGGCTCTTAGACTAAGAATAGGCTACTAGTGATAAATGAATGTTGTAGTATAGCTGCGGACGGAGTTTCTGTAAGACTTGATTACTTACCTAAAAACGTACTTACTAACGTAATCTTTTTTTTAAAAATACTCCTTTAATAGTAATAAACAAATTTATGAATAGATAACAGGGAGTCACCGTGCTTTCAAATACGTGGTGTTGAGAGAAAGGTAGAGTTATTGCGGATGACGCACCTAAAGCTCGGACCACCAAT
>LT855418.1:579684-626708 GCA_900184765.1 Hymenoscyphus fraxineus
GGAGGATATAATAGTTATATAGTATTACTTCTAGTAAAGGATATATTTAGTAGAAAACTATATAGTTACTAGTTAATAAATAAATCTTTAATTAATATCTTTAATAGCTTTTAATACTTTAAACTCTAAGTTTATTATTAGTACTAATTATTTATTTATATCTTAAAGTTAGATAATAAGAAAGTAGTAATTAGTATTAAAGGAGATACTTTATTTAAGATATAGGCTAAAAAGTAAGGAATTAAGCTTAAACTATCTCTAATATATACTTATAAACTAAATAGTTTAATTAAGTAAGTAGAATAAAAGGTTATTATATATTCTATTAAAATATTAACTAGAGTAAACTTACTATTAAAACTCTAGCTTAAATTAATAAGGGCTATAGTATTCCTTTATAATTAAATACTATCTAAATACTATAGTTAGAAATTACTAAATAAGGTCTTATATTCCTAGTTTTAATAGTACTTTTATTAGTATAATCTAGAAATAATTACTTCTATTATATTTAATTTAAAACTTAACTAGAATAAAATCTATATATATAGATATAGAGTATATTTACTTATTAAAGAGAGAGAAGTAGAGAAAGAAGTAAAAGCCTTTAAAATAAAACTTTATAAGTATATAAAGTATCTAGTAGAGTATATTAATTATAATATCTACTAGATCTAGGTACTATAACTTAATAGAGTTATTATTACTTAGAATATTATATTTAATAAATTAATTTTCTATAATAAAAAAAGCGAATAAAAGGATAGCTATTTAATTCCTATAGTAAGAGATATTACTAATACTATTACTAAAAATAAAGAATAAGATACTAAAGCTATTATAGAGTATAAGATTATATTTAGTAATATACTTTAATTAACCTCTAAAATCGCTTAGAACTTAATCTATACTAAGACTAAGTAATATTCTATAGACGCTACTAGTAACGTAATAGATACTTTAAAGCTACTAGAAATAAGGGATTAAATAATAATAAATAATAATACTAAAGATTTAGAAATAATAAATACTCTAATAAAAGAGCTTAAGAAGAATAAAGATATTTCTAGTCTTTAAAACTTAGGAGTAAACTCGGATCTCTTAATACCTAGGTTTAGACTTTTAACCCTAGAACCTATACTAAAGCTAGAATAACCTTAAGAAGCGCGAGATAGCTACTCGCTAGGTTCTACTAGAAGTACTACTAAGAAAGAGTAGTAAGAGCTACTTAATAGTACTCTAGGTAGTATAATATAGGCTTATAAATTAGAAAATCCTATATTAGACCGGCCTAATTAGAAAGATATTAATAAAGCTATCTCTAACTCCTAGCTATTAACTTAAGCTATAAAAGAGATAAATATATAACTTTTACTTAGTAAGGTTAAGTAGAGAGTACTATAAACTATAAGTTCGAGCGCGACTCCTATATCTAAGCTTAAAAAGATATATAAAAATAGGTCTAGTAAAACAAAAGGTATAATAGGTACCTAAATAAGAACTAGATTATAAACTAAGAAAGATAAGGATAGTAATAGTATATATATACTACTATTAGATATACTACTCTATGACTTAGTATTAAGTTTACTTAATTACTAAGATCTATTTATAGATATTTACCTACTTATTTTTAAGTATAACCTTAGTAACGTTAAAGCTATATTTACTATAATATAAAAATTACTTAAAAATAACTAGAAAGATATTAAATTCGAGTCTCTAATATTAGAATTACTAGTATTAGAACTAAATACTTTTAGAGTCTATAAGAGTAAGCTATCTAAGAAACCTAAAAACTTTAAGGACTTAACTTTCTATAAATATAGTAGATAGTTTATAAAGGACTACTTAAATAAAATTAAGACCTAAGAGGATCTAAGATACTAGACTAAAATTAAAAGATCTAAAGTTACTTTAATAATATTACTAATTCTACTTTAGTAGATATTTATATATAAAAAGAATAAGGATAGTTACTTAACACGCTACTACTTATATATAGTAGTATGCGAGGATCTATAACTAAATAATTCGATTATATTTACCTACGCGGCTACGCTTACTTTAAAGTTATTTAGACTCGCTATAGTAATAGTAGTATACTTTAACCTAGAACTTAAGTAATATAATATAATAAATACTTTTATTAACGCTTTAAGAGTAAAAGATATACTACTAGTTATTTACTAAATACTAGATAGGTTTAAAAAAAAAGGAATAATATTAAAAATTAACTATATCTTATATAAACTCTAAAACTCTCTAGTACTTTAGTTTAATAAATTTATAACTACTTTAAGAGATATTCTTAGAATAATTTTATATATAAAAGAGCTATATATATATATAATAAAGAAATATACTATATTTATATTATTCTTTATAAATAATATATAATTTATATATTATAAAAAAGATAAACTTAAGGCCTAGACCTTAATTACTAAGCTTAGCTAAATATATAAACTATATAACCTTTATAACGTTAAGTAGTTTCTTAGTATAAGAGTTATTAGGAATAGAGGNTAAATAAACTCTAGCTCTTATATAATATATATATTAAGAAGGTTATAAAAAGATTTAGGCTTATAAATAAAACTAGCTCGAGTACCCTTTTACCTAGGGTCGAGTTCTATAAATTTAAAGGGATTATAATAGCTACTATAATTAAGCTCTTTTAGTAAATAGTTAGTTCTATTTTATATTTTAGAATAATAATTAGGGTAAATATTACTTTTATTTACTTACTCCTTTTATATTACTTAACTAACCTATCTTAAACCTATATCTAAGTAATAGAATAAACTATTTATTACCTCTATAGATTAAAGTTCCTAGTAATAGAGTATTTAATAGAACCTAGATTAAACCTCTTAGTTATAGCCTCTAACACTTTATTTATAGATAATTTAGAGATAAGGAGGTCTTTTTATAGTTATATTATTTCTTTATTTAAAGGGCTTATTATATAGAGAGCTATAAGATAAGATACTATTACTACTTCTTCTACTAAATCCGAACTAATTAAAGTAAAAGTCCTAGTAGTAAAGTTTATAGTACTTTAATAATTATTTAGGGAGCTTAAGCTTTAAGTAGGACAATTATAGATAATATAGTATAATAACTTATAAATAATTCGACTAGTTATAAAAGAGTACTAACGTATATTAACTAAGCTTTATTATATTGATATTTAAAATATATAGCTATAATAAGAGTACTACTAAGGAAGTTTCGAGCTTATATATATACTAACTAAAGATATACTTATAAATAAAATAATAAAAAATTTTTTATAGATTAAATTCGAGAACTTTATTTAGTTAATTAATCTTTAGAATAAAAGCTTACTTACTAGCTTACTTAATTAAAAGTTATATAAAATAAACCCTAAGCTTTAAAAGTTACCTAAAATTAGAATAGATTCTACTCTAGCTAAAAGATAATACTACTTAGAGTATAATATCTGAATTTTAATAAATTCGACTTCTTTTATATTTATATCTTTTTATTTATTAAATTATTAAAGATTTATTACTATTATAATTATAATTAGTACTTTTTTATTTATACTATTTACTTAGGGAGTACCTCCTAAGAGGTAACTACGCTTACTAATTTAACTCTCTAAATAAAAGAGTACTACTAGAGTTATAATCGAGAGCTATATATAGCTTAAAGAAGACTTATTTTATTTTTTAAGCGTTCTTTATTTAAAAGGCCTTATTTTTATAGTCTTTATCTTTTAAGGATAAAGAGTACTCGACTACTATAGTTTTTATAATAGCTTTAAATAAGTTATATTATTAAAGGTTATTGTTAGTTTTACTACAATAGTGAGATGATACGGGATAGTATTGTTAGTTTGTATTTTGTATAAGAGATCTAAAAGAGTGTATATTACTAGCTAAGGATATATAGTATTATATAGTATCTTAGATAGTCGTCTTATATAACAAACTTCAGATATCCTACTAGGAGTATAGATATACTAACACTAGTACCTCTTTAAAATAATTAAAATAGTATAAAATAAGATAATAAAAACCTATTATCATTAATTTGCCTTTTCCTTAGCTAGTACTTCCTTTTTCGCTGTCCTTTCTACCCATTTATTAGCTAAATAATAGACTATATTTATATTAATAAATAACTTAAGTACGTTATTATACTTTAATTTAGTTATTACGTTAGATAGGTTCGAGTTTACCCTAATCCACAGTAAATAGTTAATTTCGTGCCTTTTAAATCCCTCTTATAGTACTAAAAGATCTATTATAAGCCTCTTCTCCTTTATTATACTAAGTTTTATAACGTAATTATATAGTAACTTCGAATCCGTATAAACTTTAAGTAGAATAGTATTATTAAGGAGTATCTTATAGATTATTATCTTAATAGATATCGCTATATCGAATCTATTACTTAAAGCGTATAATTTAGATACTAATATACTCCTTATTACTTGTTTATATTTAGTAGAACTCTAGTAGACAAGGTTTGCTTTATCGTCTCTATCTTTTAGGATTAAGATATATCTAATTTATAAAGTAAGATCCTTTAGGTTCGTAAAGGCTCTATCTATAAAGAGAATAAGTTTTAGTATCTTTTAATCTAATTTAATATAATTAATTTCGTAGTTAGTATTGTCTTTCATCTACTTTAAACGTTTATTTAACAAGTTAATATTATCCTTTTAAGGGTTTATTATTTATGCCGCCTAGGAGAGATTAAACGCTACCTCTAGTTATAATATAGTAGCTAAATACGCTTTATAAGCTCGCTAGGATTCGTACTACTTTTATAGTATTAGGTTCTCTCGAACTTTGCCGCGTATACTATATAAATCTAAGAGTTTATCTTATACTTGCTTTAGTTGCTCTACCTATTTATACTATATGAGTAATAGAGTTTTATTAGTAAATATAGTAATTAGTTTACTATTAAACTTAATAGGGTGGCTAGTTAATAATTACTCTCGAGGTTTTACTATAAAATTAGCCTTAGCTAATTTGTCTTCTTCTTGTTATATAAAGTCTTTATTTATAAGTATTAAAGTATTATTAGTTTATAAAGTAATAATACTAAAAGCTTTGTCTTTATAGGCGTATAATAAGTATAAGTTAAATATTAATATCTTACATTTTAATTAGTTTATATAGAACTTAAGATATATCTTATACTAGTAATTACCTACCTCTAGAACTCTATACTATAGCTTCTTTACAAGTAGTACTTTTCCGTCCTATTATAGTTAAGGTAGGTTTTAAGGTAGTTAAGTATAAAAACGTTAATTTAGCTCTATGAGAGACTAGGTATAGGCTTATATAATATCTCTTAGGTATATACCAAAATCGTTAAAGCTAAGTATAGTTAATAGTATAAGAATTAGTCGCTAGCTAACTCTTTGTATAGTAGGAGACTCTATAAGAATATAAGATTTCTCTTTATTACCTTATACTTAAATTACTAAATATAACTTGATATACTCTTATAGAGTACCCTTATTTCTTAGTTCTTAGATAAATTTCGAATTAAAGACTTATATACTATATAGGACGTTAGTTTTATTAATAGCTTTAATAGCTTGTCTATTTGTTAATCCTATAATCTCGAGGTTATCCGCTGTTATCTCTTCTTTTATTAATTTAATATTCTCGAATACTAGGTAGATGTTAGCGTCTTCTAATAGGTTAACTCTTGCTATTTAAACATAGGTATTATCGCTATTCTAAGTATATAATTTGTTATAATCTAGGATCTATAATTCAGAGTCGATCTTATCTACAAGTACTACGATATATAGTAGTAGGTATTTCCTAGGTTATCCTCTGCCTCTCTTTAGTAGTAGTACTTATTATTATAGTTTAGGTATAGAAGGTAGTTAAGGTTAAAGGTTTCTTTCTAGTATTATAGAGTCTTAGCGTTACTCTAGCTAAGAGTTCTAAGATCTTTATTTATTATCTTCTAGTAGTATTTATACCGAATCCTAATAATCCTAGTTATCTTCTCTCTTAGAATCGTCTTTATAAAAAAGTTTAACTAAAGTAGAGCAAATAGTAGTTTCTATCCTATTATTATTAAAAGTTATATCTTCGCCTTCGACTTTGATAAGCTTATACAGCCTAGTCCACTTTCCTGATTTAGCTGTAGCTTACTATACTCTTACTAAATACCCTATAGAAAGCTTGTAGATATTACTATTTAAAGGGCTATTTCTTATTCTTAGTACTTCTTTTACTTAACATTTAGTATATAGATTTCTAAGACCTTTTATTACTTTTAGTATAGTAATAGTATATTATGAATAATCAGCTATAGGTAGCTCTTTATTAGTTATATAGGGAAATACCCTAAATACTAGTAAAGTTAGAATTAATCTATTTAGACTAGCTAAATTATTAATAGCTTTTACTACTATTTATAGCTTAGTATTANCGTCGAGTATTTTATATACTCTTCGAAGTAGGCTATAATACTATTTAATCTTACCAACTAAGTAATATACTTTAGTAGGTATAGTAACTATAGTCGTACTAAGAGTTTTAGCGTATAACCTAAACTCTTTACTAGTAAAATTTATACCTTAATTATAAGTAATAAGATCTAGTAGTCTAAGGTAGGTATTAACCTATATTTCTTAGAACAACCTCTAAGTAGTCTTTATATAGAAGTTAGGAAGCCATCTAGCCGCCTAGAATCTAGTTACCTTATCTATATAATAAAGAATATTATAGTTATTAACCTAAAGGACGTTAATATAAACGTTATAGTTAAATTTACGGTTATTATAGATAGCGAACTTAAATCTACTAGGAGACTTTCTATAAAGTTAATAATACTTATAAAACTTATTTATAAACCTTAAGAAGCTAAAGTCTATTTTATAGCCTATATATTTTAGGATCTTAGCTAATTAAGGGGTAGATAGGTAACTAAATCTTTAGTATAATCGCCGTAGGTCCGCTTTTATAAGGAGTCTGTTAATCCGCTAGTTTTACTATAGGTATATAGATATGTTAGGTTAATCTTTATACTCTATAAAGAAGAAGGCGTATCTATATCTCCTAAATATAGGAACTTCTTTACTATTCTCCGCTACTAGTTTATTCCTTAGATTATTAAACATAACTCTAATTCTATCTATGTTAGCTAGGTAGAACAAGAATAGCGTGTTTGTTAGAAGTATAAAGAATTATATAATACTAACTAGTATTAGTATATTAATTAATCCAAGGTTTTTTAAACTCTTACTAACGCTAAATTTAATCCTTATTTTACTAGCTATAGAGGTATCCATTTATGTTTTATATAAAGCAGAATATATAAGGTATTGATTATATCTAATAGAGTATATATTCGCAGCTCCTATATTAATGAGAATATTAAAGAAGAATCTAGGACTATATCTCTTTTAGTTAATAGGAGGATTAGTAAGGTATATAGAGATATCTTTATATTCTTCTATATATTCGATATCCTAACCTTTAGAGAGAATATATATAAATATACAGTTTTCTAGATTTTATATAATCTTCCTACTAGTTTCTTTATTAATTTTATTACTATATATTATCTAAATAGCTCTATTAATTAATATTTTATTACCTAAATCTCTATAGTCGTCTTTGATCTATTTACTTATATATACCCTAGATATTTGTAGTTTAGGATCCTATCCTTTATAATCTATTATATACTAGGTAAACTTTCTCTTATTATTATAGTAGTAGTATTTAGGTAGGTTATTTCTCTTTAAATCAAGGAACTCTTATTTAGACTTTTTATATTCTTCTACTAAATAGTAAGTTAACTAGTATCCTAGTTTCTTATAGACAAAATACTTCTTAATAAATCCACCTAAACCTAGTAGTTTATAGTATAAGGTTTTAGTAGGTAGTACTCCGTAGAATCGTCGATCTATATAGTAGGCTACTATTTTAGTAGGAAGGTTATTTAACTCTTTATTACCTGTATAGAAAGCTCCACTTTGTCCTTCTAGTACATTAGGGGTCTTATTAAGTAGCTATAATATTACGATAGAATCCAGATTGTTAATAGCTTTATAGGTAATAAGTAAGCTCTTAATACTGTTAATAAGACTAGGTATATCCCTTGTTAGGTTCGTACATGCTTATCTATAAGTAATCGTCTCACGATAGGCTAAAATAAGTTGATTATAAAAGAATCTATTAGTCCTTAATTTAGGTATTAATTTATATCTTAAATCTTCTATCTTCTCGAGTATAATATTAAGGTATTTTAAGTAGGATTTACTAGAGTTCTGTTCCTTAATCTTGTTAAGCTTAAGTATATTCTAAATTAATAGTGAATTCTACTAATACTTAAAGCCTTTAAATCGATTCTGTATTATTATATATACTTCTTATATTATAAGCTAGTATCTAATTATATAAATTAATATTTTAAAGAAACTCTCCGCTTGTCCTTTAAGTATTACTAGGAATACTAGTAACTATTTGTCTATTAGTAATATAGTACTAGTATAAATATTATAGAACTTTTATACTTTAACTAAGAAGTTATTACTAGTTCCTCTAAATTTTATATTGTTATTATAGTAACACTTTTGTATATTTGTTATTTCAAAAGAACTTTTAGCTTACTATATATTATTAAAGATATTGTTAATATTATCTAGTACTTCGATTATTAGTATAATAATATTTATAATAATTCCTGATCTAGCACCTCTACTAGCACCTCTACTAGCTCCTCCCCTAGCTCCTCTGCTAGCTCCCATAAATCCACCTCCTCCCCTAGTGCCCTGACTATTTCTAGCTAGGTTCCTTAGCGGTAGTAGTAGTAGTCTAGTAGTATTTAGATCTGGGACAGGTTGTTTAGTTAGAACTATAGTTATGGTAGTAGGGTCAAGGTTTATAAACTTTTATCTTAGAGAAGTTAGAGTAGATATAGAAAGTCCTTTTCTAGGCAAGTTTAGAGTTTTACTACCAAAAGGTAGTATGATTCCCTAAGAGTACTTCTTTGCTTATAGTTAAGTCTAATATTAAGGCTAGTTGTTTAGTTTGTCTATTAGTATTTTATATTTTAATACTACCTCCCTTAATCTTATACCTTTCTTCTAAATATCTATTATTTTATTGTCTCTATAATCCTTATATTCTTCTTATTAAAGGAGTTTAAATAGTAATAAAGATAGTAGACAACGTTCTCCTACTCCTTTCTCTAGTATCCTTATTTTAACACCTTTGTTAAACAAGATCTTCTATATATTCTTAATATAAGACCTCTTTCTAATAGATTTAAATATATTTATATCCTATCTGTTAAAGTTATTATAGAAGATATTAAATAGTTATTCTCTATCTTTTAGTATTTTCTTATAGTCTTATACTCTTTCTTCTATATACTCTTTAAGGGTTTAATTACTTACGTTAGGATCTAGGTCTAGTGGCGGTCTTGTAGGAGGTAGTAGTATCGACATGCCTATTAAAGACTCTCCTATAGACGTTATATTAATCTGTTTATAAAGTCGATATTTGAGGGTTTAAAGGTATTAAAGAGATAGTAGTATGGTCGAGTTTTGAGGGCCTGATTCTCAGGGCTATTAGTTAAGCTAGTTAAGGAAATCTAGAGGCTATTCAGTTAAAAATAATAGTATAGGCCTTAACTCTCTAGTATAGCATTAATAGATACGTTATCTATATATAAAATTCTGTTTGTTTTCTGCGAAATTTAATAAAGAATTATAGAATATAATCTAGTCTTTTAATCTATACGCGTAATACTAATTAGTGTTAGTTTTACTATAATAGTAAGATGATATAGGATAGTATTGTTGGTTTGTATTTCGTATGAGGGATCTAAAAGAGTATATATTACTAGCTAAGGATATATGGTGTTGTATAGTGTCTTAGATAGTCGTCTCACGTAACAAACTTCAGATATCCCACCAGGAGTGTGGATATACCGACAGTTATAGAAGTTCTTTAATTTATTCCTAGGTATAATAATATTTAAAAACTCCTTTAAAAATTACTATTTATATTTAATTACTACCTTTAGTAGCTATACGCTCTCTTAACTCTTTAATTATACTACCTAGAGCTAGGAACTTTATTTTAATATTATTTAAAGGCTTAGCTTCCTCTATAATTTTAGTAGTAGTTTTTTTATCCCCCTTAGTAATAAGTATACTAGCCTTCTTATTACTAGGTACTACTATACTAGGATACTCTAGAACATAAGTAGTATTTAGTATATCGTTAAGTTCCTTATTACTATAGTAGCTTAAGACCTATTTAATAATATCTTAGTACTTCTTAAGTCGACTACTTTAAAGTTAGTATAGTTTAAGATAAAATTTATAGAATTACTTACTTAGTATAGCCTTCTAAGTCTAGAGGTTTATATAAAATACCCTAAAGTTAAAGCGTAAAAGGTATATAGATTAGATAAAGAGGTTTATAAGTATAACCTTTAGAGTACTAGAAATAATATAAACTAGCGTATATATTTAAAATATTATAATAAATACTTTTATCTCTATTAGTTCTATGTAATATAGTATAGATATATCCTTAATAGGGAGGAATACGAACTTTACTATAGATAGGTACTTTTTTAGATCGGGATAGTATAGGTTTAGGTATAGGGGTATAGGTATAAGCTTAACTATTAGTATCTTTACGCTCGGTTTTAGTTTTATATTCTATCTTATTATTATCTTTATCTTTAATATTACCTTTTTTAACTAAGGGATTTTTAGAAATATGCTATTCTTTATTCTTAGGTATATTAATATTAAATCTAAAAGGATTATACTTTAGAGAGGGTACGGAAGACAGGGGCGACGACGTGTTAGACTTAGGAGTAGGAACTAGGTTAGGCTTAGGCGCGGGAACAGGCTTAGGCGCTAAAACAGGAACAGGCGCGGGAATAGGAACTAGCTTAGGTTTAGGTTCAGGTTTAGATTTAGGGCGCTAGCGAACAGGGCTATTAGGTAATCTAGTGTGCTATTAAAATATATTAGCTTAGAAGGGTAAAGTTTAGAAGTTAGATCTTAGATTATAGATATTAAGACGCGTTTATAAGGTTAAAACTACTTATAATAAGGCTATACTTACTTCTAACTTCGCGCTTTTAGCTACACGGGTATTTATAGTTCGCGTAGAACATTCTACTTTACTCTAGTAAGGTATAGTAATATAGTATTATAGTATTATAGTATAGTTATAGTAGTAGTCTAGAGTTCGTAAAAAGTAAAGGATAGAGATAGTATATATCCTAGCGTACCTAAGGGGTATGTTACGTAATAGGTACTTTATTACGTAATAGCGCTCTACTTCCTTTATAGTAGAGCTCTTTTAGTAATTAGCCGAGGGATATACGCGCTAGTACTATATAAACTTATACTCTCTCCTATATAATTTAGTAAGCTTTATACTTAATTTAATACTTCTTTTTACAAGTACTCTATACTTATACTTTACCCTTATAAAACCTGTTATAATTCCCGCTATAATCGGCTAACTATAAGGTAACTTATATAATCCTACTATTCTAAAAGCTCCTATTATATCTAATTCGTTTATAAAGAAGAGGTATTAATCGTAGGTCGATAATTATATATATAATTACTCTATATAGTGTTTTAAATAGCGGGCGTACTAAAATATACCCGCTTCTAGTATACTATACTATAGTTACTTTACCTCTAGTATTTTACCTTCCTACTATAGAATAGATAGATTAGTAGATAAATATACGTAAAATTAACGTACTAATCGCTCGCTAGTATAAAGGTACGCTTATTATACGTTATAGCTATATAAAGGTAAATTAAAGAGTATTATAACCGTTAGTATTAGCCTCTAGCTTATACGTTAAATTATAGGTAATTATATTATTATAAAGTATTTCTCTTTATTACCCTAGGCTTAGATAACTAGCCTTAATTTATTTTATTATTTTACTATACCTTTATCCTTTATATTATAGATAAATTTAGAACCGAATATTATTATATTTAGTAATACTTTAGAAGGATCTATTAGTTTAAAAGACTTAAGCTCTTTAAAACCTTTAATCTCTTTAAGGTCTATAGTACTTAATTTATTATTAGGAGTTTAAGGTTTAAAAGTAATAAAAGTATTAGCTATAATTAGATACTTCCTAGAGCGGCCTCTAGGTCGTTTACTAGTAGTCTCCAGGTAATACTTTATAGTTATAAATAATTATACTATAGTACTAGTAGAATTTAGTAGTAGTTTAATAGGTTTTACTATAGTACTAGAGCTTCTATTAGTAGTTTATAGCCTTAAAAGTCTTATAGGAGGTAGTATATCGCTTAGTTTAGGGGGGTTAATAATACTAAAAGTTTTTTTATTAGTACCTTTTAGGTCTACCTTTTCTTTATAATATAGATAAACTACTATAGTTCTAAAAGAAGTATCCTTATTTAGGCTTAGTAGCTTAATAATTATATTTTCTCCTTCTACTTTTATAAGTAGATATAGGCCTATCTAGCTACCCTTTTCGCGCTATATACGTATAAGGTATAAAAGTAGTAGGTCTTTTAGGTATAAGGTAATTAGCCTATTTCGACTAACTAATACTTACTATACCTAGTGTTTTATATAATAGCGCCTTACTTCTTTTATTACCTTTTACTAGGCTATAGCCCTTTAAATTATATCTATACTCGGGGTATTATTATTTAATATCCTAGTATAGGTACTATATACTAGTAGAGTAGAGACAAGTCCCGAGGGTCTAGCTATATTATTTATAGCTTTAAAGGCTATTCTAAGCCTTGTTCGTTTATTAATTATAAGAGCTTTATTTAATATAATATTAAAGACTTAGCGTATAGGTTTATAGTATTATTCTACTTATTTAATTAAATTATATACCTCTATAAGGACTAAATTAATAGTTATATCTATAGTTTTAGTATATATTCGGAACTCTCTACTAGCGAGTTATATACCCTAGTCGGTAGTAATTATATCTAGTAGTCCTAAGTACGTATAAATCTACTCTCTTAGTATAAGCTCCTATATTATTTTAGCCTTAATATTTATAAGCTAATCGCTAGCTTAATAATTAGTAGCCTTATCGACTAAATAGCCTACTAGCTTATTCTTAATATAGAAGATATCGAAGTAAATATTAAAGTTAAATTTATAATTATTATAGATTATAAATTTAAATTAACTAGGGGACTTTTAGTATATTTAGTACTTTTTATAGTAATTATTAAGTACTTCTATTACTTTATAGGTAATATTAGTATACTTAGCTTACTAGAGTATTTTATATAGTTTATAAATAAATAGGTATTTAAATCTTTAGTAGAGTTTTTAAAGCTCTAGTTTAGTTAGAAGGGTTTAGTAGTATTTTTTATATAGATTATTTATTACTAGCTATTAGTTCTTCTACTAGATAAATAAGTATCTAAAAATATAGATAGTTATATAACTTATTAAAGCTTTACCCCTATTTATAGTAACCTTTTTAGTAAGATTATTATATATAATTCTTAAGTAATTAAGGTCTTTAATATATATAATAAAAGGTATATTAATACTAGGTAGTATTACTTAAAAGGTTACTATACTAATAGAAGAGTTTACTTTTACTAAACCTACGTTTTTAGTTTTACTAATACTATATCTTATATTAGATTAACTAGTTATAGTTTTATCTAATTTAGTAGCTAGGAATAAGGATTTATATATAAGGAACTAAGTATATCTAACTAATAATACTCTTATAGCTCCTATATCTACTATAATACTAAAGAAGTAGGATTTTAGGTACTAAAGTAGTTCTATATTTATACTACGTTCTTTTAGTAAATCTATAGTATTTTTAGGGTTAATTATATATAAAAGAGCTTTATTATAAAGTTGATTTAGTAGTAATTAAGTAGAGTTATCTTCGAGGTTATCTAGGGTTATTATAAAAGTAGATCTTAAGTTATTATTATAAGTATTATTATTATTATAGAGGACTATTCTACTAATATCTAGGTTATTAATATCTTTATAATCTTTAATATTAAGCTTGTTATTAATCTTAGTAGTATTATTATTATCTATTTAATCTTAGTCTATATCTATTAAGAAAGTCTAGAATTAGTCCCTTATTATCTTAGAATTATATTTAGCTCTATACGCTTAGTATAAAGCGTTACTTTCTTCTTTAAAGTAATTATAAGGTCTATAGCTAGGTTTCTTATATATATAGTACTTAAAAGTATTTATATATCTATTATTCTATAGTATAGTTCTTATATTAGAACCTTGTTAATAGGGTTATCTATATAACTCGCTTTAGTTTCTAAACTATTAGTTTATAAATAAAGTTTTATTCGAAAATTAACTAGGCGGTTAATTAAATATAAAATAGGTAGAGGATTAATTATTTATATATTCCTAGTTTATAATAAAGGTTTAAAGTATTTAGATAAATCTAAGAATATTATCCAAGGGGTTATTATATATTATATAGTATACTTCGAAGTCTTAGTATCTAATAACTAGGTAGTTAAGGAATATAAGATTACTATAAAACTTTACTATAAGACGTAGTCTAATTATCTCTAACTCCTTTAAATATAGGTTAAAAACCTAAGATAGTTATAGTTTAGAGTACTTTACTTTTATAGAATATAAAGTAGTTAAATTCTAGTTCGCTAAGCTATTAGTTTAGTAGTTCTTATTTTTAAAGCGATCTACGAATATTTATATAGCTTAGTAAAAAGGTATATTAGAAGGATAAATACTACTATTATAGTATAAAAGCGCTAGTTCTTTTAGTAGGTAGGGTAGTACTAATAAAAGGGCTCTATTATTATTATTTAGTCTAACTATTATATAAATATCTATAAAAATCTAGAGTTATTCTTAGAAGTTATCCCCTAGCTCCCTAAACTTTATAGATTCTTTTATTATTTTACTAACGTTTACTAGTTCGCGGCTATACTTATTAGGTAGTCTTAGCTATAAAATCGCTAGAAGGTCCCTAGAGAGCTATATATTCCTTGTCCTAGGAGTAGTTACGTTATAGACGTCCTAGGCCGTTATAGTCGAAAGTCCGGGTCTAGGTTAGTTTATATATAAGTAGCTAGTAGTTAGTACGAAAGTTATAGTAGGTAGCCCGGTTAGAAGTAGCTCTAGTAGACTAGGTTTACTAGGTTTTACCTTATTATACTATAATTCTAGGTAATTATTAAAGTGTTTTATTAGGGCTATTAAAGTAGGAGACTTTATAGTTATTACTCTTACTAAGTATTATATTAGATTATTATATATCTACGTATATAGATAGTATTAATTAAGGGCGTCCTATATAGCTTCGTATTAGGTTATTTATATTCTCGAATTAGCTTCTAGTAAATAAATACCTCGATTTAAAAGGATATTATATAAGTACGTTATTAAGATCTTCTTATATCTAAACAAGTCTTATTTAGTCTATCCGGCAAGGTTCTTCTAGAAGGTAGCCTAGAGTTCGTTATTATATAAACCTTCTATTTTAGTATTATAGCGTACTATATATTTATATAGTACTTACTTATTAGTTAATATAACTTATTATTATATTTCGGGAGAGTTAAGCCTAGTACTCCTTAGTTATTATTATATAGGAGTATCGATTACTAATAGTATTACTAAAGAAGGTAGGAGTAACGGTAGTAATAGTATTAAAGGAGTACTAGATAGAAAGGCTCCTAGCGTTCCTATATCCGCTATTTTAGGTAGAGGTAAATCGATTCCGGCTCCTATTCTAGTGTTTACTATACTAATAGTATTTAGTAGTATAGCTAAGATACCTTTCTCGATTATTATAATAATATAGTNAAAGTACGATTCGAAGATAATACTCTAAATATATAAAATACTAAGTATTATATAATTTAGATTTATTGTTTTATTAAACTATTAAAGTATTATTAAAGTTATACTTTAGCTTTATATTACTCGCTTAGCGTATTTAGCCGTAGGGTTATTATATATACCGATAGTATAACCTTAAACCTTTATAGCTATATACTTTAACAAGTAATAATTACGTACTCGTAGGACTCCGAGAGTTAAGTACGAGTCTAATAGATATTCGAGTATAATAGTTGTCCTTTTGAATAGTACTTAAATAGCTTAATTAAGAGGTCGAGTATTAAAGACAATAATATAAGAGATTATCGTATACTACCTAAACTTACGGTAGTAATCTCTCTAATCTATACGCGCTTACTAATTAGTATTAGTACGAGAGATATTCGTAAACAATAGTACAAAACAGTAGTAACAAAAGTATATAAAAGTTAGTATAATAGTTGATTAATTAATGCTATAGAAAGGACAGGTACTGGCTATAAGTACTCGTATATGCTAAGCTTTATAATCCACGTGATAAATGGTGGTGGATATATCGCAACAACAACCCTTTCACCAGACTAGACGACACTTACTGACTCGGATATCTTACTGCTGATATGTATAGTGGGGTTTTGAATCCGGTGGTATACGGTCGTATCACCATTCCTATTTTTCTGACTATGGTGATGAACCGAGCATCTGAGGGGAAGAGTAAGCATATAGATTCTAGTACACCAAGCATTCTGCAAAGGAGCAAATATGAGCCCATATTCTTCCGAAATAGTTCTGGGACAATACAGATCAGCAATTCTTCTCTACATCAAGTGATAAAGCATTACTAAGATTGCCTTACCTTTCGCCTCGCAATCTGAGTCCTCTGGCAACTCGCGTGGCAAATATTGATAAATTTCCACTACTTGCTGGCGACTAAAGCTGAAAACCCAGAATTCACTACAGGTACCATTGCGTACCTTAGATCCACAATGGCATCCCTCCAAGTTGCATTGCTTACTTTTAGCGTGCCCTGGAAAAGGTGCGCGCGATTTCTAAACCTTGATACTCTATCAAGCCTTCTCTTAGAGACGAGGCAGTCCGTGCCGTCCAGACGCAAACTTTCGAAGACACCCGTACAGAATATCGTAAACCTTGGGGAGGTATATATACAAGTTTGTTGTATTGGAAATGAACACTCGCAAAATGGCAAGGGCGCTCATTAAGGATATTAGACAGCTTCGAACTTACCTTGTGATTGCCGCTACCATCGGATCAGAATAGTGCCTTTCAATGCAGCCATAGACTACCGTATCTGTATATTCTTGAAAAATAAGATCCTGGTACGGATCTACAAATAGAAGATTCCCACGTAGTTCTCTGTACTTGGAGCCCACTAGATTGAGCTGTGGTGGTAAAGCAGCTTTCCACTCCATGATCGTCTACAGAGCGTAAGTCCTCGCAGCGAACTGACCTTGGGGCGGAAAGTTGACCAGAATTCGCCCGAGATTGATTCGTTAGGTAGATATCTCATCCACCGGTATTGCAGAATTGTATGATCTCAGGACTCTAGCACAGTATCTCGAAAGGTCACTGCTACACCAAAGCGCTGTAGACCTCTCTTTCTACGAGAATGAAAAACATCTTCTTGGCTCGCTTACGTTATAAAATCGCTTAGGATCAGAAACTAGCGGATTGTTAGTATATGGACAAGAAAGCATCGTCGGTACAGTTAATGATTGGCAAGTATAGAGGAAAGCTTTGCATGCAAAGAAGCCTACAATCCGCCGGGAGTTGAGAGGGGGGTGGGGAAACGCAGATACATGTTGTGGCTTGATGTTCGACTTATCACCTTCAATTGAGAGGAGAAGCCAAGATAACTCTTGCTTCGTTGGTCCTCGGACGCGCCGGGTCAGCTGGTAGATTGAATGTATATGTCCTGGTGAGATGAGAACCCAGGGTCTTCTGATTTGTTTTTCCAACGGTGGTTATGAGCTTGGCAATGGTTTCAACTCCTCCAACTTCATGTGATATGTCTGACTGGCAGTCTGATGCCGAGTACATGAATTCGGTCAGGGGCTCGTCTTTGTAACATATGTTAATGTTTTAAGTGTCGAGAATTTCAAGAAACAGCACCCGGTAACTCGAATTATATTGTATTCTATACTCCCTATTCTATAGAGGTTCTATAGAACCGAATTATATAACTTTGAAAAATGCCCGTCTACTTTATTAGACTATAAGCCTAAAAATATACTAGTATTGAATAATACTCTAGGTTGGATTAAGCAGACTATTCGAAGTATAACTTATAAAGTTACTAGTACTATTATATTAATTATATAATAAAATAATCTTCCCGACTATACCTCCCTACTATTTCTCTATCTTTACTATAAGTATACCCCTAATACCCCCGTCCTTTTTTCCCTCTATCTCCCTTCTAGATAAGTAGGCAATTTAATTAAGAGTATAATACAAGCGAGTGCGTGTTTCAGGCAAGTTAAGCGAGTGCGCAATGTAAACAATTTAAGCGAGTACGTGAGTCAAGTTAAGCGAGCGCGCGATTCGGGGCAGGTTAGGTACGTGGTACGAAGTAATGAGGTAGTTGTAGGGGTAAATTAAAATAAAAGTGTAGAAATATATAGAAAAGACTAGAATCTATAGATAACCGCGGTCTTTTTAGTAACTATCTATATACTATACTCTCGTATATCTATACATATAAACCCGCGCTCATATAGGGTTAGGGGCTAGGAATAAGCGACACGTACTATACGACTAAAGTATTTCCTTGGCCCCGGCCCCGCCCCCCTTCTCTCTCCCCCTTAAAGAATATATCAAGGAAAAACCCTATACGATAGTAAGTCTACGTTATAGTAAGACTATAATAGTAAGAACATAAAGACAACTGTAGGCGACACTGAGTGTAGGCGAGGGTAGCGAATACTAGGAACACGTGTAACGTGAATAACTAAGCTCTAATCACAAGCAAGGTAAGGATATAGAGGTATATATAGTACTAGTAATTGTTACGACATGGTCTTAGCCAGCCGAGACTCCTGCCTCTCCTGCCTGAACTACTGTCTCGGTTACCTAGGTGGATACCTAGTATTCTAGTAGCTTCCACTCAGTCAGGGTCTTCTTATAAGACTACCTACTTCTCCCTTAGCTAGGTCTTTATACTTCAATCCACTTTTACAGCTCATTCTAATAGTCTCCTGTTTTGTCCCTGACAGTAATAGCAGTAGTAAATAAATTACTTTTATAATTTGTAATCTAATTGTTTCCGATAAAAGCATAATTTTAGAATAATACCTATGCCTAATTTTATGCTTATACTTGATACAATGATGCTTATGTTAACTATTTGACAAAACTATGAATATAAGTTGTTTTTAGACTGGTCTTACCCTTCAGGGTTCATCAGTAGATACATCTTACCCTTAAGTGTTTCTTGACCGATTCTTCAGCGCAAGAACATCCTTAGACAAGAGATGAAAAGCAAAAGGGGACCAAAGTGATTCCCTATTCAGTGTTAGTAATTACATGAACAATACCAACAAACAACAAGGCCCTGAATAACGTCCTCTCACCAGATTATCCGCCGACTTCTTAGTATTTCGATTCACAGCGTATCCTTACCAAAACCTATAAATACCTCGAAGTAGCAGCTAATTGCTTCCCCTCCTACAACAAACTCCAAAACTCCAAACTCAGATTCCAAACTCTCAAAGCCATAATTCCAAGCTCTCTCAACAGCCAAACCAACACTGTCATCAACTCTCTCCAGCAAGCTTCCACGCGAGGGTATTCAAGCAAACGCCCCTCTGTCTCACTGGCTACAACCCATTTTTACGAAAAGCGAGCACATCCTTTCGTGCGAACCCTCTAGCTATTCAATCTCTCAAAAGCTCAATAACCAGACCTTCTCGTCGAGTTTCTCACCACACACAAAGCCCCCATGAACCAATACACAACCGTAAAAGTCTTCGTCGAAACCCATGTAGAATGGGAAAAAGAATTCTTTCGCGCTCTCATCACTATGTGTATTGCCCATCGCTACAAGGGAACAAACGACGTCTTGTACAAGAGCGAGAACGAAGTTGACGACGACGCTACGACAAACTGGGAAGTTTGGGGCCAAGTGATGCATGAAGCCGTGGTAGTATCGAAGGAGTTTCCGGAAGATCCAACAATAGATTTCCAAAACCCAGAGGAAGTGGGGAAATTCCTCTCGAGGGAAAAGAGAGAGTATTGGTTAGAAGCTTTTCTGAATGCCGAACCTAACTCGGAGGCTGCAAAGGAAATATACCGGCAGGTAATGCGGCCTTGGGCAATATATATAGACAAGGCTGTGATCCACCACACAACAGAGCTTAAATATCTGAATTCTTCAGAATTTCTAGCTATGATGTTAGAGAGAGTAAAACCAGGAATTCTGCGCCTTATGCGGTACACATGAGATATGTGCTTTTTTTATTTGCTCGTTGGAAACTCTCCTCATTTACGTTAAGCTTACCTTTGCTTTTGTTCTACAATACTTGTGTAACCGCTGATTTCTCAAGCTATTACTATTACTTAACTAGACCACTGTACTTAGAAACTTTTAGAAAAATAATAAAAGAATGCGTTGATTTAAAGATGCTTGCCCTTTTCAGTCTATGCCTAACATAAGCAAAGGTCAAACAAGTATCATTCAGCTACCAAACCAGCAGCAACTCTATACATCCACGTTTTGCAAATGGGTATCTTTGGGGAGGAAAGGAAAACAAAAGCAAAATGCCAGCCACAAATATATCCAGCTCTTCCTCAATAGAGCCCTTTGAGTGAAATCCATACCAATATTTACGTCTTGTCTGCTGTGCAGCACGAGCGCTTCTTGCGTTCTTGAGACAGATCGAGGGGTAACATCTCGAAGTGTGATGCACGCTGTCATTTTGATCAGTCCACCCATCTTTGCTGATCTCTGTCATAGCCAATGACATCTAGATCAACATTCAAGGTGCGAAGCATCATTGCCATCGTAAACTCCTAGTCAGAATTAGTCGAATCCCCAAATTGCTTGTAAAGGGAGAAGTTACATCTTCCTCGCCTGGTCGCTCTCCAGTATCGCCTAACCCCTTTTCGCGTTGGGACTTCTCATTCTCCGTCTCTATCTCGATATCGTACTGATCGTACAACTCTCTCTTCCTCTTAGCTCTCTCCTTCGCCTCTTCATCATCTTCGTCCTCATCATCCTCATCATCCACATTGATATCCTGCTCATTCTCCCACTGTCCCTGAAAATCCTGCTGCTTCTTCTGCATCTCCTTCCACGCTCTCGGACCACCCATTCTACAAGCCGTCAGCACCACCAAACTCCCAGGCAACCAGCACAAGAACTGATAAATACCTATTAACCCGATCCCTCACCCTCCCAAACATCTCCTCGGCCGCCTCCCGACTAGCCCCCCTCCACTTCTCAATCAAAACCTTCAATTCCCCATCAACCTCTCCACCATTACTCTCCCTCTCAATCTTCCTCGCCTGCTCCGCCGTATCCAACTCCTCCTTCAGCTCCTTCAATTCCCGCTCCAAGTCCCTCTGTGTCTTCAATAACGGCGCAATCGCCGGATCAGCATTCAGAACCGCCGTGGAGATAGGGGAAGAGAACTGTTTCTTTCTCGTCGCGGAGCGGGGCGTACGATTGAGATTCAAGGGCGTAGTAGGAAGCCTAGGGGGGTTATTTGACAGAACCGTTTTGGAAGCGGGGGTAAGCTGCTTGGAAGTGGGAGTGGTAGTAGTGCCATCTTGAGCTTTCACTGGGGATTTGAAGGGTGTTTTGAAGGGGGAGCGGAAGGGTTTGGAGAGAGTCTTGGAGGCGTCGTCGATGCGGCGGCGTTTTGCTGCTGGTGTAGACATTTTGTCTTGAGCAGAGAAGACTTCGCCAGGGAGGTTAGTGCTGGGACGTCAGTTGGGGAGTAATTGGTGTGAGCATGATCTTGAAGCTTGGGGTTTTTGAGTTTCGAGGAAGTTGATGTCAGGCAAGCTTCCCCACGATAACGATAGCGGTGCCAAGACCCGATTAGCTCCCGGGCCGAGTCGGCGGCGTGCCCCCGGTATGGTAGCCTCTTCTGAGACAGTTGAGCCAATTAGCTGATATACAACCTTGAGGTATGAGATTCACCACACAAGTAAAGGCTAACCCCAATATTCGGAACTTAATACCCCGCAAATTCTCAAAATTCACATCTTGAAGCGGTACATACTTAAATAGCCGACATACTGTGAACTCCAACCTCAGCTTGACATTCACCAAACAGAGTGGCAGTAAATGGCTCTCCCATTGGCCTACCTAATCCCTGAGATCTTACGATGCTCTCAATGGTGTAGAGGGCTGTGCTGTTTACTGTTACACAACTTCAAACTAAAGGGGTCTAGAAGAGCCCATAGCCTAGTACCTTGTTAGCCTGGACAAATGAAGAAAAGGAAATTAAGCCTAAGTGATGAGAGCTTCTAGAAAGCTTTTAGTATCGGAATCATTCCGCACATAACAGTATGTGAATATCAAACATTTGTCACAGAACTCACAAGTTTAATAAGCTAATTTAACTGTTGACCGCGTTCACCATTCCTAGGCATCCATCACACAAATAGAGCAAGGAAACGCTATGTGCCATGTATTTACTCATAGTGTTAAACTCAGGCCATTCAAGCCCACACCCGCTATACCTAGGCTTCCCTAACCACCGAAATTCGTAGTATCGTAGCAAGTAATCAAATCTGCCATATGCCGCTACAAATGTACAAATCCTCATCACGTCCAGAATGACGTGCATATTAATCCAGCAAGCCCCCTTCCAAATCTGCAGCCCAGGTGATGGCCCGCCATCCAGCGTGATAAAATGGTGGTTACACTTAAGAAAACTTCTCCGTCTTTGCCCCCGGCCCCTCAGGCTTCGCCTGCGTCCCGACTTCCGTTTGCGATTTGGACATCTCATCGGGAGTGGTGTGAGTGGAAGGCGTGTGTGAGTTAGCGACCGCGACGGGTTCTTCATCGTAATCTTCGTGCCAGAAATCCTTCTTGCTACACCGGTTTTTTAGTATGAGAAGAAACATATACGCAACAAAGGGAAACATGAAGAAATGAAAGAGAAAGTTACCCCTTGCTAGCTCTAACAAGCCAAGCAGGAAGAATGCCACCCTTGATTTGGTAAGACCATGGTTCCTTGTATTCCTTGTCCGCTGGAACGATTCGCCCACCAGAAGCAACCTCGATGAGCCACACGGAGGTGTTGATGATGATGTAGGAACAGATACCTGCGATGAGTCCGTAAGCAATCGAGTAGGTGAACGGCATGACGGCCAAGGTGATGAAGGCTGGTAATGAATCCCCCCAATAGCTCCAGTTGATGTCCTTGGCTGCTTTGGCCATCATAGCCCCAACGACGATAAGTGTGCATCCTGTAGCCCAAGGTGGGAAAGAAGCGAAGATCGGGGCAAAGAAAATCGAGATGAAGAAGCAGATACCCGTAACCATTGCTGTGATTCCGGTCTTTCCGCCTTCAGAGATACCGGCTCCAGACTCGATGAATGCTGTGACAGGAGCAAGGCCAAAAAGGGATCCAATGGAGATACCGGTAGCTAGTCGGACATTAGTTAAACTATTATGATAAGTGGTGAGGAACAAGGTCTTACCATCGACAATATAAGCCACGGCAGAGCCCTCGAAATCCTGGGTTTCCTCGTCGATAGCGCCGGAGAAGCGTGCCATGGAATACAAAGTTCCAGTACAATCCAAGATGTCGACATAGAGGAAGGTAATCAGGGCAAGTCCAAATTGACCCGAGACGCCAGAAACATCCCAATCCTGAGCTGCAAGTGTCTCCTGGATCGGGTGGAAAGTGACGACTCTTTTGAAGAAGTTAAAAGCATCGTCTCCAATTGGTGTATGAGGGAAGAATGTGACAGGTGTATTACGTGGCCAAGAGATGATGGAAACGAGCAAGATACCAAAGATGATCGCACCCTTTACGCGATAGGCCAACAAGATTGCTGTTAGGAAGCCTCCGCAAAACATGCCAATCCACATTGTGGGGTTTCTCATCTTCACTGATCCAGGGCAGGCGCCTTCGACCATCTGAGATGTCAAACATCCAGCAAGTTCCAAAGGGGTATCTTTTCCACCTGTAATAACCCCAATACCAGCGCTGTAGGTCATTCCAATGATAGCTATTTTCTTGTCAGCCTGTTGATCTCCAAACCTAAAGGTGAAGTAAGCGTACTCAAGTAAAGCCCAATTCCAACACCAGTAGAAATCTTGATGGAGGCAGGAATCACTCTAGCAAGCCATTGTCGCATTCCAAAGATAGATAAGCCCACAAAGATGAAGCCTTCGATGAAGATGGCAGTTAAAGCAAGTCTATAAGGAACTGGTCCAGTTCCGTGGAAGCCAACCACAGTGTATGTGAAGTAAGCGTTCACACCCATACCAGGCGCAAGAGCGATAGGCATATTCGCAAAGAGACCCATGCAAAAAGAGCTGAGAGCAGAGACAGCGGCGGTTCCAGTGATGAAGTCACGTCGGATAGTAGAAAGACACAAACCATAGTCTACATCAGTAGCGCAGGTAGGATCAGTGGTGCTATTGCAGACACAAGTTCCACCACTATCGGTGAGAATTGTAGCGTTGACCTATAGATTGAATTAGTTTTGATCTTGTCAGATAAGCGACAAATGATTGCCAGAAAGCTTCAACATAATCTCGGACGATGAAGCCGAAGCCTTCGAATAGTTGAGGTTAGTCATAACAACCACCCGGAACAGACAAGCGGAATGTCCCAGACGTTCTTGGTTGTTGTATAGCTCAAACATGAATAGAGACGAGAACCTATCGAACTTGAACATACCGAGATAATGTAGGCCATGGCAAAGAAAGTAGCAATACCCGCGCGAAGCTCAGTCAGGAATCGCGATCCAGGTCGCGATCTCCTATGGCCAGAGCCATCCAAGCGGAAGCGTCGTCCTACGGCGCTGGTAGCAACCGCATCGTTGATTCTGGTAGCCCAACCGACCATGATGTACAGTTGGTTATGCCTCGCGTTTGCTTGACTTATTTGATCGGTGATCAGATCCCTTGAGTGTCCCAAAAGACGTTGTGGTGTTGATGACCAGAGGGTGAAGTCGTAGAGGATGGCACTAAAGAAAGATTGAACGAGGAGGAGGACTAACAGCTACTCGTACTTCTACCGTCGCCCCACTAAGCCTGCCTCGGTAGCGAACTGTATTCACCACGACCAGGTACCGGACCCGTCGTTATCTCTCGCTATCAGGGATTTGGGAAAATCACTCTCCTCATTTGTTACTTTCCCGTTACTTAGAAATCGCCAAGAGCGATTGCAGGCCACTCAGTGCCCTTGGCACCTCTGACAAGCAACGCGGCCGGACGCAAAAAAGTCTCCTTCGGGTAAGCATCTTCTTTAGGAAGTTCTGCCCCGCCAAGCATGCGAGCGGACGGCTAGATTTTAGACAGCTATTAAATTTACTTAAATTTATAGAGCATCGGAAAGGTTCGGCGGGCGCCGTAGTGTACTAAATGAAATCGACCACCGCCATACATCAGCCTTCATATCAGCTTTGTAGGATAATGTGTTAGTGCGCTCTAAGAATCCAATACAGCCGCAAGAACTCTTCACACACACCACTGCAAAATCAGAAGTGACGAAGAAATAACAGAACGCAACTCAGAAAAGGGAGCAACTTGCATCCACTCAAAAACATATGCTGTACTACATGCGGTCAAAAATCATGTAGTTAGTTGTTTTTACAAGCTAAAAACCTACACTGGAATGCTTCATTAAAAGGGACACTAATGCCCAACACCCCCTGCTGCCCACTGCCCAAATTCCGGGTCCCCGGGTTGTGGGAAAAGCCCTCTATCTTCCTGCTGCTCCTGTGCTGCTCCATTTGCAGGGCCAGCACCCGCCTGCACTCGTGCAGCTTCACCCTGTCGGTGGGCCTGCTGATGT
Source organism: Hymenoscyphus fraxineus (assembly GCA_900184765.1). Lineage (NCBI taxonomy): Eukaryota > Fungi > Ascomycota > Leotiomycetes > Helotiales > Helotiaceae > Hymenoscyphus > Hymenoscyphus fraxineus. The sequence continues at coordinate 605,558 of LT855418.1, forward strand.
TGATTCCGGTAATAAATGAGGAACACCAACGAAGCAACAAGCCCAACAACAATCAGACTTTCCAAAAGCCCATCTAATTCGGCAATGGTATCTTCGTAAAACCCATCCACATCTCCTCCGGGCATAGGGTCAGTTTCAGAGAGAAAATTACTATCATCGTAGTCGTCATTGTAATAAGGATGATCATCTTGGAGAAAATTGGCGATCCACTCAGACAGTGACCATTGCTTCTTAGGAGCTACGATACATTAGAATCTGTTACGGATACATAAAGTAAAGGGTGCGCATCTACTTACCTGGTTCATCTTGTATGGAGTTCACTCTGCCATGAGTGAATGTATTCCAAGCACTTCTGAACCGAAGCTTGAATAAGCTTAACGTGACTGGCAAATATGCCTCGTCATTAGTCTCCAAAGCGTGATCGTAGTACCGCTTAGCGAGATGGAAGTCCTGATCCAGGCCAACCCCATTTTCATGCATCCAGCCTAGATTGAACAGGGCCTGGGCACTTTGGTGGAACTCAGATGCTGCAGTGTAACATGCCGCAGCTTTCTCCATATCGGCATGCGTCCCAATGCCATGGAGATAGTAATCGCCCATTTTGACCATGGAGTCGATGTTGGTCTGCTTTGCTGAACGGGTCCAGTAAATCAGAGCAAGAGCTGAGTTTTGTAGGAATGAGGCTCGCGGCGCTGTCATGGTAAACCAAGTTGGCAGATCCCATTTCGATTTCTGTTGGTCGAGAAGGTATGCTACGTTAGCTTGGCCCTTTTCGTATCCCTGTTCTGCAGCGAACATGTAATCGAGCAAAGCCAATTCCATGTCTCCTTTTTCATATTCAAAATTTGCTTCAGCAAAAGATGATACAAGGGGTTCGGCCTTCTCGGCAACACTTTTATAATAAGCTGTCGCCAAACCACAACTGCGGTCTCTTCCAATTCCCAGGTTGATCATTTCTCCAAGGTAATAAAGAGACTCGATATTGCCGTAGCGTGCAGCAAGTTCAAAATAACGATTTGCAACTTGCATGTCCTCTGGTCCACCTTGGTCGAGATGCAATGCGCCCATAGCAACCATTGCAGGTGCGTAATCTTGTTTCGCTGAAGCTTTGAACAGTTCGGTTGCCTTGGGTATATTCTTTGGGACTCCCAAACCGTCAAGATACATGACACCGGAGAAATATTGAGAACCAGCATCACCACTTTTGATGCCACGCTGGAACCAAGTATTCGCCTTTTCGAAATTTTGATCCAATCCTTCACCACGCAAAAACATTCGACCAAGGTATCCGGCGGCTTTCGAAGCAATTTTCTCCAATTCCATTTTGTCGGACTCAATCGCTCGCCCATCCTTTTGCCAATACAATCTCGCCACTCTCATGAAATACAATCTTGCGCTCTTTAGATTCCGCGGTAGCCCTTTCTGGCCATCGTAATGTATACGTCCAAGACTAAAAGTAGCCTTGAAATCTCCTTTCCTCGACATTAAATCCAGGTATTCCAGAACGTCGTCCAACGCAGCGTGAGCATCAGAGCTAGGTCCCTGTTTGTTCGCATTCGAGCCGGAACTCGAAAAGCTAGCGCCCTCTCCATAAACCCCGCCATCTTCATCTGCGAGTCGATAGGAATCCGCAACCCATGCCATGCCTCCTGGAGGCCCTGACCTGTACCACTCGACGGCTTTGTCTGCGACATTCTTGTAGTGCTTAACCGCAGATTCACAATTCCGTACTGTTCCAATGCCACTATGATGACGATGCGCCACGGTCATCTCGGACCTGACATTTCCTCCAGCGGCCGCAAAAGTGTGGTATAGAAGGGCTTTCGCCTGGTCTCGTGGTACAGCTCCTCCAATGCCCGTAGCATACATGAATCCTACCATGTGCTGCGCAGAGCTATTTCCGTTCAACGAGGCAAGCTGGGAGTATCTCCTAAATGCCTCTGAGTAATTCCTGGGATATGAAAAATTGCCGTAAAAGTTCATCTGGGCTAAAAGAAACATCGCATCGGAGTTTTTGATATCTGCTGCCTCTTCCAGCAGCTTCACAGCTTCTGCTACAGGATATGGCAATTCTTTGCTAGGCTGTGTCCCCTCTGTCCCAGCAGAAGACGGCCCCTGGGCCGATATTTTGGGGAGCATAGCCCAAACATATTGTGTGATTGTTCCTGTAATTCCCAGTGTCTTCCGTTTTGGTCGTGGGTTCGTTCGCTCGAATCTGCGGAGGGATGCGAGGGCTTTCTGAACTTGCTCTGCGGCTACTGATCTTTAGCATAACTCCAAAAATACCATTGTTCGTATGCCTACCATCAGATTTCTTCAAAGTCTCGTCCCCGTCGTGGAGTGGTTGCTGGAAGTCCTCGGGTGCAGCCTGAACCGGTATAGTATGTTTCGTATGCCGTTGGGCCGATTCTACCTGGTCGTCACCGGCGTTTTGAAGGGCGTATGTTATGTGGAGTAGCTGAAAAAAAACTATGGCCGTTGTTAGTTCGGGTTGCGGCGTTGGGGATAGCTAGCTACGGAGTGGGCAAACATACAAATAGCCACCAGCGGGAATAACCGCAGCCGGTCTTTCATTTTGATATGAGAAATCACCTTGTGCCAATAGCAAAGTGCAGTGGAAGGTTACCGGTGCATTTCAAGAGGTTGGTTGGCAACCCGTTCTTAACGGATCGTGGTGTTGGGACATGGGCAGTTTGGATAGGTGTTGATAGCTGGCTTCTTCTCATCGTCGGCAAACGCGACCAGCTCAGCCGAGTTCCCAACCCCTCAGGGACAAAGACGGATTACAAACCACCAACACTGCAGGCAACAACCTCCGGATTATTTCTTGGAATATATTTACGATTCGAATTGATTGTTTATCACGTGCTACTTATTTTATGAAGAATCTGAGTTTTCTTTTTGCCTTTTTTGCTTTTGATAATTATTTGGTCAATTGGCACACGACCTATTTATGCACCCCTCCAAGCCTTGACTTGACCATCTTCACCAGCAGTCAGAACAGTTTTATGCTAGTAGATTTGTTAGCGCTTCATCATTTTCACCTTGCTAAATTCAACTTACGGAATCCAGAAAGCAAAAGGACCTAACAATCTCAGAGCCATGCGCTCGTGATAAAGTAACCTTCGATTCGGGTACAAATTTCCATGTAGGATCCTTCTTCAACTGGACGAGATCAAAACTCTGTCGACTAGAATTCCGTCAATTATTTCATTGTACTGTCTTTTGGGTTTCCACGAAACTTACCTGTGTGTTCCAATTCCAATTACAGCTCCTCCATCCGGTCTTCTTAGCACATTGGCGACATATTCGCCACTCAGCAGTTCCCTCATATCTCCGAAATTGACTGGTGGTGGCTCTTCCATGCCCTCTTCGGGGTTTGTTACCAATTCATACATTGAGAACTGTTCATCATGTGAGAGTGCGAAGATGTCTGTATCAGTGATGAATCCAGCGTGATGTACGGAATGGCCATGGTTGATGGTTTGGTGTAGTGCTTCTTCCTCATCGGCGATAGTGGTGTTGTAAATGTTCACAAGCCCATCTGTTGAACCAGACAATAGAATTTGCGGTCGATTTGGGTGGAACTCGAGCTGAAAAATAATGAGTATAGAATTATTGAATTTCTTTTGGAGTACATACTTCCGTGACATCGTCACTATGACTCTCGATATACTGTATCGTTGCTTGTCCGAGATTTCTTGTGTCCCTGAATACGTCAACTACGAGTACTCGAGCACAAAAACCTCAATGAGGTTCTTTGAAAACTCACCACATAGCCACTGTGGCCTGATGATTCGTCAACTCAGTCCCCGCTGCAATTGCATACGGAAAAGAGCAAGCCAGCGATAAAATCGGAGCATTCTGGTCTATAAAATGTTAGCAGCAATTCTCGATAGAAAATACCCCACCACCCCGCAGCAAAAGCTTGTAGATATCAAAGATGAAATCCCAAAGTCCATAAGAACCAAAACAGATTCAACTCAGAAACCCTTCATCCCCTTAATTCGCTCATCCAACAAACAAGTAAATCACTCACCAACCGCAACCTCAGCAACCTTACTCCCCGTCCTCAAATCCCACATCCTAACCTTACCCTCTCTCCCCGCCGTAGCCACAATCACCGCGCCCGCCTCCCCATTAGGATCAATCGCCTTTAGACACGTAATATCCTTATTCACGTCTTTGATCTCTTTCAATGGTTTCTCACTTAGATTTCCTAGATCAAGAACTCGCAAGACATCGTCGGATGAGATTGTCGCGAGTCCTGCGCCGGTGGGTACGATGTCGTAGATGTATGTGTTTTCTGGTTTGGTGACCTGGAATTGGTCGAGGGCGTCGAGGGTGTACATTTTTATTGTTGGGTTTATAGTGGTGGTGGTGGTGGGCTTGGTCGATGGGGAATTGATTGGTGCTAAGAGAATTTTTGATGATGGGTTTTTGGCGTCGCTTCGGCGTTTTGAGATGAGCTTGTTACTTGTTGCCGGAACATCGAAATTTTCGATGAGAGGAATGAATGAAAGAACCCTCGGATCTAAGACTTTTCTATAGATCAAGATTCACTGAGATTGTGGATTTGAATTTTAAGGGTTTTATTTGACTCATCGTCGCTCATTGTATACTCAAGTTAAAGCCATCAAAACGTATGTCAATTAGCTATGAAAAAGGTGTAAAGCAATACAACTTGCAAACAAACGGATCTTCATAGTATCTTCGATTCCTTGAGCTTTTATTTCCAAACAGATAGGCATAGGTCTTCTATGTTAGAGGACATAAACATGTTTTATTCTTGAAATCTTTATTCTTATCCTGCTGGCTGCGCCCTACAATCTGGTGCTAGAACGTCAAAATCTACTTGCTTTGTCTTGCTATTTCGCAAAAGGTCAAATATATAAATATTTAATTCTCATCTCAAAAAGAACTAAAATAGCTAAATAGCTCTTGAACCCAACTTATTTGTTTTTGGAATTAGGGTAATATTTAAGGCAAAGTGCCTTGAAGCAGTCACGAACCACTCCATCCATATATACTTCCTCCGAGGTCTGAACCTATGGCTATAGTCAACAAACCCATAGGCGCTCTGTTCTCTTATCTGAAAATCCTTAACAAAGAACAAAACATATAAGCGTCTAAGCCATGAGATTCATACAAGCACTCTTACCATGGTACGTATTTGGAGCAAGTCCCATCTCACTGCTTCGAACATCATGACATAGATAGCAGCTCCTTGGCAATTTTCCACAAGAAGATCAGAGAAAGTCAGATTAGAGAAGCAGAAAAAGGGTCCGGCTATTTCAAGCGGAACATTTGATATAGGATAATAATAGGTCCTGTGGGAAAAGAACATCGACGTTTTACTTATTATAATAATGGGGAACATGCCTAACTATAAAAGAACCGTGACTCCCTGGACAGTAAAAGGTCCAACAAGAGATTCTCTTAACACTCTAGGGGCAATATACAGAGTATACTAACAGTATATACACTACCTATCATCTATCTCCAAATTCCTTAACTCAAACTAGGCCCATGACATCTGGATTCCCCATATCCTTACAGTATTTCACTCGAATACTACCATTTACAAAATGAGCCGATATCTCAACGAAGTTCTGCTGTCGAATGCCCTCTTGCTGTCGATAACGAAGTTCGGAGAGCACACGTACAACTCTGTGGCAACGGCCACAGTACGGTTGGTTGGCAACATCTGTACACCGCCACCAGCCATTCTTACCGTGGAGGGTGTGTAACACTGTTTTCGGGCTCTCTCATTAATACCTTTCTCCTGGATAGCAGCGCGCAAGATGTCAACACGCACTTTGATTTCCATGATCGTTGGTGACGAACAAGAAAAGCGACCAAGGTCATTATATTTCTACCGTCGTAAGTTGAGTTGAATCCTTTGAAATGATATGATGAGCAGTTGCCTTGATTGTCCCGGGAATCGTACTTCCTTGTCTTCCAGAGTTTGATGAATCGCAAACAAAATGATTTAAACTCAAATACTCTGTTACGAAAAGATCATCTGCCGATTTCTCTGCTCACTAGGATGCACTTCATGAGAAGGGGTTAGCTAGTATCAACTCAAACACTCTGTACCATCATAGACCACTATAGAACTTTTCACTGTTTCTACGAGGTTCTGAAGTTCAGCAGGTTGTAGAGAACGCATAAAAGGACAACAAGCATCTGCTCACAAAACCACATTTGCATACTGAAATTCAAGTGGTAGTCTAGCTTCTCATTCTATATTATTCTTAGAACGATGGGATTATGCAGCTCATGGGCTAGCATATACAAGCAGAGGAGATAAACATGGACATCCCCACACGAGAAATTTCTTGGGTCATACAGTACAGTACATCCACAAATACTCCCATCCTCAACTATAATATCCTCATCTATCCTGGCTCCTGCCTCACTTCCAAACAGTCATAGCCACGTACACAATATTCTGCCGTCACCTCACCTGCTACTGTCAAACCTAAAACCAAATTCAAATAAACAATACATCCGAAGCACAATCTTCAGACGGCAAACACCATGGTAGAATCCTAGTACGTCCAAGCTTAGGACTTGACCGAAACACCTCCATGATTCATCTTTTCATCAGTCGTGTGATGTGGATATTCATCATCGACCTCTCCTTTGTAGTTGGTGGTATCATCCGTGGACTCCATATTGATTGCGATCCTTGGAATTTATTGATAGGATGTGGTTGAGGTAGATACCGTAAATTGAGCTTGTAGGAGTTCAGGTTGAGATAGGGAAAGGAAGGTGGGTTAAGTTGGGTGAGCTGGATGTCAAGTTGAGGGCGTCTGGCTGTGTGGGTTTTCTTGGGAATACTAGGTACGGTTGTTATATTGGTTATGTTTGTTATGGTGTAGTTGGGTGCTCTGGAGTTGTGTCCGATATTGAGAGTTTTCAAGGTTATGATAGTTTGTCGCTTGATCTGTTTCTCTATACCTAGACTTTTCTGTGGCAGCTGGTTGTTTGGGAGTTTTTATAAGCAGTGATGTGTCCCAAGGAAGATGGCTTGAAAATGGCTTTCATTATTCAGGCTTTTCGTGGCAGTAGAAGTAGTTGGATGAGTACCTTAGGAGCAAATTGAAGTTGTAACTTATCTGCCCGATTTTGATTTTTCGTAACTTTTATATCATGGCTTCCCGAGTTATAAGCGCTTGAGTAATATATATTGCTCAGACTTGGGTACAAAATAATCATACATCAGTGAAATCACATTTTACAAGGCGGATTCCCTGGATTTGATTACCATGTGGTTGAGCCAGTACATATTTTGAAACCAGAAATATCCCAAGAAATTAGTACCCATATAATCACGGCTCCAGGTTACAATGTTACAAGAGGCTGCTGTCAAACACAAAGACATCCATGTTTTGCCACAGTCCGAAATTTCGAAAAGGCAGAGAAGAACACCGCCGATATAAATGTTCTCGCTAAAGTGAAGTGGAGCATGGCGAGAGACAACCCTGCCCAATTGATGAGCTAAATTAGGTCGGGGAAGTCGATGATCATTAACTAAGGGCCTGTTTGGCTCGAAAAGTGGGGGAATCGAATCGCACGTAAATATTAAGCCGAATCAGAAAAGTAACTATTCGGCTTAATTTAGTAAAAACCCGTTTGGATCAAATAGTACTTTTGGTGAATTATAATTTAAATCCCACTTTTGAGGGTACGAATCGAAATAGTACTGTGAATTTACGTGCGATTCACGAAAGTCGCTCCTAGACCATATTCGCAAAAAGTGCCCCTTGAATTGTACCCCGAATCCCACTTATACAATAGTACTCCTACAACACCACCAGGTATCCAACAATACCGCGTAAGGTAACCATATCTCTCTCCTCGTCCCCTCCTCCTTATGCTCCTGTATATACTTCAACAATAAAAGCGTATCCTCCTTAGTCTATACCGCACTCTTCTTGCGCTCCTTCTTCTTTTGCTGCTTCTCGCTATCCTCCTTTGGTTTCCGAGGCATATTGGTGGCGGTGGTGGTGGTGGTTAGAGTGGTAGATGAACTAACGGGAAGCTATTATGGTATTACTTTGTGTACAATATACTACGCTAGGATTCAATTCACTCTTAGAGTAGTAGAATTGCTACTAAAAAGTCCGAAGTGTGCCAAACGGGGTATTTGGTAAATAGTATTAATTCAAATTTGAGCTAGGTACGAATCACAAAAGTGGGTAAAAGTTACTATTCGTGAATAGGTACAGGCAAAAAGTACCCCCCACTTTTCGAGCCAAACAGGCCCTAAGTGTTTGAGTTCCGTGCCTACATGTCAAAAGCAAGACCAATTCACCTCTTATCTTACTGTGCTACGTATACCACTCACAATCCCTACAAGTCTTTGCCCTCGCAATCTTAACAAGCATCTGCTGTCGAATCTTCTTTTACTGTCGATTCAAAAACTTCCATTCATCAGATTATGATAGAGGGATGATTAGTATCATGATCATACACACAAAGCGGATTTGCCATGTATCATTCTTTGGTATTGAAGCTAAGACTGATATTAAGAGAAATTCCAGCATATAGATTTGCCCGCTGCGGAAACCACTGGAACTTGCGAGGATGTGTCGGTCGCCTGCGGTCCTGCGGTATGTTAATAGCGAGGATTCTACCTCAAGTATACACACAGTGTGAACCTCAGTCGCCAGAAAGACGTCACGATGTTACGACAGTCTTGGAATACTGTGATTTGTAAAATCATATTTAGGCATCTATTACCCGCCAATACTAGAGTCGTATATCAATCATCCAGAATATATATAATTTATATTTTTTGACTCTCTTCATTTCGAGGCAGCACGAGAACAACCTAATAAGCTACTCAATCAAATCTCAATAACTACTGAGTTGAGTTGAATAAGTACTACTACTCGACTCAACCACCCGAATTATTTTCGCTGTATTGAGGCAATTTTGCTGGAATATCATTCTTTTTAGCTGGTACACTTTAAATTTAGATCAAGCGACTAAAACAAAAAGTGGTAATGAACAAGTGATGAAGATAAGGAAGGATAAGCTTGGACAGAAGGAGACAGGAATGTAACATTTTACCATAAGAATACCCATAGCAACAGGAAAGCTTTGTAAAGCTACCCAAATAAATCCCAAGCGCCGTTTTTGTGAATCTGTAGTAAAGTTGCTAATGCAGCTTTGTGCAGTGGCACGCCCATCGGCCGTAGAACCTAGATAGGAATCAAGTTAGCCTTAGTGGAAATAGAACGGTTAGTCAGACTAGCCAGACACCCAGAAAAAGATGAAGGGGATTGAGAAAGCGAAATGATAGGAAGAGAGAACCAGGACTAGGAGATGTATAAGAAAAACGTACCAACTCCCAGCTTGGAAAGAGAAACTACTTATTGCATTGATGAAGACATGTAATTTCACAGCGCGTGAGTGGGTTTGTCGTAAAACTTCAAGTAATCATAGAAAATTAGAAATTACAAATCAGTGATTGGACATGTTCGGACCATTGAAGAGAGAGCAACAAGACGCTATGGAGCCTCATTTTTTCGACTCCTGGATGATACTCAACTCCGCGAGCTCTTCGGCGTGATTTTGGACACCTGCCCTATTACTACTATGTCCAATCTTAAGAAGAAGGAGTCTGGTGGAAGTTGGCATATGGTTTCGAGAACCAAATTTCCAGCATTTTCTAGCCAGAATATGCCGGCATAGCAACATTCCATCTTCCCATGAATTTCAATCCCACATAATCCGAACTTTTACCAGCTGTCAAATCTCCATTTGCTGTCGTTCCACATATATCTTTCAACAACCAAATCAGAAAACCTGTGCTTCACCTAATCTTCATTTCCGACTCCCTTGGACCACAACAAAAGATCTGGTAGTCCTGTGCTGTTTTTTGGTACTGAAGCTAACGTGGTGACCTCACTTCCGATCTGTACTTCGCAATTGCCGAGGATGTTTTTCGCTTAATCTGATACTAATGCCGAAGAAGTCTATTTATACAAAACAAAATCATCTTAATCCACCTCCCACCACAAGCCAGCCACTCAAAGACCTCAAAGAGACAAGAATACTTGTACTTATCTATCTAGAGAGCAGCGTAAGACTTGGAAAGTAGAAGAAAAAGGACGTTTGGGGGGAGGGAAAGTATAGTTTTATTAGAACGGCTTTTGAGTCTTAGAGGCTGGAGATGAACATAGCCTAAACTTTATTCACTCATATGTCTTCCATTCCAGATACAGTAGGAAACTATCGTTTTGTCGTCTTCTTCGCCGTTCTTTTAGAACCGAAAGGTGTTTTGGAAATATAAACCTTAAAATATAGAGAAAACACAAAATAGTAGCCTGAGAGACAGAAATACTCGTACCACAACTATCTATAGCGCTACATAGAACATGGAAATCGACGAAGTAAAACGTTAGGGGAATGCAAAGTGTGTATTCATTAGAATGACCTCTCAAGTTTTCACGGGTAGATATGAACACAGCCTAAACTCCCTCCATTTCTCTTCTATCCCAAATACGCCAGAAGTACACCATCATTCCATCGCCTTCTTCCCCGTTCTTTCAGAACCAAAAGACGTTTCAAAAATCCATGCCCATGCCAATAGAGAAACCACAAAATAACACAAGGAGCACAATATAAAAGACCCACCTCACCCCAAGATACATGCAGGCTAGTAAGTGCGCGAAGACATTACAGACGATCTACTCGTCAGGGAAGGAGAGAGGCTCAAACTTCCCCAAAACAATCTATCACATAAACATTACAACCCTCACCTCACTTCTCCACACCCAAAAAAAAAAAACAGGAATTAATATACACCACCACCCACCACTCATCAAACATCACACCAACAATCTACCGTCAAATTCCTTCTTACCGTCGAATTCACAAGAAGCATTCAGATGATAAATATTTCTCCCAGTGCAATTCTTTCCCTGATACTGAATATGAAAAGAAAGGACATAAGCTCTTCTCCCTCAATCCACAACCCTGGGTTGGTTAAATCGTGACTATGATGCCGGGGCACGCTATCATGTCTTCTAGTTGAGTAGTGTGAAGGTTAGATGATCTCGATACCAAGGATGTACCTATGGTATACATACAGTACCACACAACGCTCACGGACTTCCATGGCCAGGAGTTTTGGATTTTGACTATCACAAGGAAAATTGAAAAACTACTAGCACAGGTCTAAGAAGGAGAATGTCGAGTGATGAAATGCCCGTGAATCTTCATGCGGATTAGGGAAGTGGTATCTACGTCCTGGGAATGGATTTGTTGGATGTACTCCTAAGGCACGAGAAAACCCGTATGTAGGAAACTTTTTCTTTTCTGTGATTTCTTTGGAGCTTGATTCATGTACTTGACAAGTGAAGATTGACTTTGAGATATATCACGAATGGGAAATCTCTTTGCTTTTCTTCAGGTCAGACCATGTTTAGTGTAGAAAGATTGGAGAACAGAATTGCACAAAGGATTTCTTCTTGATTTACCAGGCCTGTTTCTTGATTCCCCTGGTTGTTTGAGAAAAGAGACTCATTTGAGATTCAGAAATCTGTACTTTGCGGCTTGAAGTCCTTTCTTTTTTGGGGGATCTTGGAATGGGACGGTTGATAGAATGAGCTTGAGAAATTTTGAGACAGGTTTTTAATACAATGTAATGCTAGCCTATTAGGTATCTGATATATACCACCTCTTCCCTAGTCCACGAAGCGGTTTCTTCCCCCCCCCCAGGTAAGATTGTGGAGTGCCGATCATGGTATCCTGACATTTCTCAGGGCCCTTTTGTTTTTCTTGACGTAGCTGTCATAACTCCATGCCTTGAAGTTCTGTCTCTCTCAGAGGCAGAAAGCCACCCCATGCCCTCCCTCAATTTACAGCAAAGTTCCCTATCCCTTTACTCTTCCGACTTTGCCATAACCAGGTATGAGCGATCGACATTTTTCGATGGTCAGAGACCGAGATGCAAACTCGCAATCCATAGCCTTTCAACTATACTTATCATGCTTATTCTTAACCTTAACCAACAACAGCGCCTCATGATAATCTCCCTCCCTCCTGGCCCTCTTCAGCCTCTTCACCTCATCATCCTCCAACTTCCTCCCAACCGCCTCCTCCAACTCCTTCCTACTAATCTTCTCCCTCGCCTTCTCCTCCTTCGAAGCCTTCAATTTCGGCTTGAATCGCGCCTGCATCCGTATCCTGAACGTCGTATTAAAAGTAATAGCCTCTCCATCACCGCGGATTTCAGGCAGCGCGCCGGATTTGGATGACGTCGAGGCTTTAATGGTAAGGAATGTTTCGCGAAGAGTCTGGATTTGGAAGGTGCCTGGTGTGTCGGCGGTGGGTATACAGAGGAAGGTTTCGAGGGGGGAGACAGCTTCGGTGGTTGCGGTGAGGATACCGTATTTGTCGCATCCTAGATATCTACTCCATTATCAGCATTAAATTCCCAATTGCAAAGCTGGACAAGGCCAGCGAGATCTCACCTTCCATGATGTCCTTTGAACGTGTAGTTCTCCGTCCCAACAACTTTATTCGCAACCCACACCTGCCTCACATCATGGGGCTCTGCGGTCGCGGGATCATTCTCGATGATATTCTCGAGCGCGCTGGCGAACACCTTGCCATTCGTATCGCATGCTATACACGAAGGCGTATCGGAGGGTAAAACAAAGATTATAGGTCCGACAACATCTCCGGAAGCTTCTGCTGTCACCCAACTATCGTCATCTACCGGCCCTTCATTCCCTTCGTCGTTCTTGATCGCGACTTCTTTTCCCTTCGAAGATGAGGTTCCTTCGTCCCCGAATTTATCCGCGACATCGACGCGCTTGCGCTTTTTGGTTTTCTTGTCGCCTTTGAATGTTAATGCCTTGACCATGGTGAGAGATGGGATATATTGGTGGGGTTGTGGTAAAGACTAGGAACTCTGGAGCTTGGAAGGCACGAATGAGGAAGTTCCCAGAATCGGGGGTACTTCGGCTCTGGGGTTGATAGAGAATCGGCGGGGTCCGAGGTCATTCACTTGCATTGAGAAGTTAAATATCAGTACTTGTATTTAGAACGGCACGCGAATCTACATAAATTCAGAAACTACTTTGGAAATCTCTGGTTGTTTGATACGTGCGAGTGCAAATGTCTTCAACTGCGGTAACAGTAAGTCTTGAGGATCTGAGAAATGGTAAGTAATTTAGAATACACCCCCACTTACTTTTATGTACATCCACTAACTCATACCAGGCAAGGTCCCCTTCTCAACTCTCGAAGCAGCCTTTGGACCAGACTCGCTAGGAATAATAATCGTCAAAGACGTCCCCTCAAATTTCATTGAGCTCCGTCACCGTCTCCTCTCTTATTCTTCCTATCTAGGAAACCTTCCATCATCTGCACTAGGTAACTCTCCCCATCAACTAAAAGCCTCGTCTAACCCGCTTCTGCATAGATAAACTCGAAAACCCAACAGCAAAATACCTAACTGGCTGGTCCTTGGGCAAAGAGACTCTAAAAAACGGCCAAGTAGACACCCTAAAAGGCTCATACTACGCCAACTGCGCCTTCTACGTCGACCCCTCCCTCTCCTGCGCAAAACCCACCGCAGATTTCTCACCAGACAACTTCCCCGAATACCTCTCTGCCAATCTATGGCCCGGCGAGGACGTATTACCCGGATTCAAAGCCACCTTTGAAGAACTATGTAAGCTCATCATCGACACGGGGGTTCTTGTCGCGAAAGCATGTGATTCCTATGCAGAGCGTGAGATCGAGGGATATACAAAGGGGTATTTAGAACATGTTGTGAAGACGAGTACTACGACCAAGGCACGACTTTTGCATTATTTCCCGGCGGTGGAGAAGGAGGGAGAGAAAGAGGAGAATGAAGATGATTGGTGTGCAACGCATTTAGATCATGGGTGTTTGACGGGGTTGACGTCTGCTATGTTTGTTGATGAGACGAGTGAGGTTCCTATTGTTCCTGTAAGTCCAAATCACGAATTACCTCCCAACCAAGAATATGTGAAGGATTGGATACTAACACAAACCAGCCAACAACCACCTCCCACCTCCCTACCCTACCCGAGCTCTCGTCATCCCCCGATCCAACAGCAGGCCTCTACATCCACTCCCGCTCCGGCGCCACAGTCCAAGTCAAGATCCCTCGTGACAGCATCGCCTTCCAAACCGGCGAGGCACTAGAACGCATCACGAGAGGGAAATTCAAAGCTGTACCTCATTATGTGCGTGGTGTACGACCTGGGTTTGGGGGCAAGGAGAAGGAAGGTCATCGGATTGCGAGGAATACACTTGCTGTGTTTACGCAGCCTAATTTGGGGGAGGTGGTGGATGTTGAGCAGAAGATTACTTTTGGGGAGTTTGCGAGGGGGGTGGTGGAGAAGAATACTGCGAAGTAGGTTGTAGAGGGGATGTGGATTGATTTTGTGTGTTTTGTGGGTTTGTCTATTAGGTAGAGTGGGAATTGAATCCTATCACAGGTGAGAATCGCCAGCTTGAGGATGGGGATTCTTAATGTCATATACCACGCCTTCTCACTTCCGTATTACCACCCCCGTGACATAGTTTTACCTCTTCCGCCAGCCAGATCGCTTACTTACATCTACCACATCAACAAAATATCACATCGCGCTGCCTACCCACCAATAGCATAGGAACTCTGCCTACCCCACCTGCTACTGTACTAAAAAAAGCAAGCCCAAATAACCCCCTTACAATCCCAAAAAAGAATTCTCCATCTCCATACTCACATCAGGCTCATCAAGCTCATCAGGACACAGAAATAAACCTACCTACCTATACCTCTCCACCAAACACCAAACACCTCCACCAATTCACGAAACCATGCAAAGTCCCCAACATTAAATACCCGTAGCAATTATTTTACTTATCACGATATTAATATATCAAACAACTATAAATGATAAATCATTAATCCTACCTCCTTCTGTCGTATCATTAGATGCGTAGGTATGAGATATATAGATGGATTTGCGGCGTTATGTGGTTGGGAGGTGGGAGGTGCTGTTTAGTATGATTTGTTTGGGATATTTGGGGGAGGTGGTTGGTTGGTAGGTTAGTAGGGCTAGTAATAGAGATATATAAGGGGAATTTACAGTTATGAGTTATGTGAGGTTAAAGTTCGTACATACTTTTGATTTTGATTTTGGTTTTGATTTTTCTTTAAGGGTATGGGTAGTGATAGCTATAGGTTTTAAATAGAAAATGGATATTATAGAAGGTAGATGTGGTGGTGAGATTCTTGGACTTGTATTTATATTCATATTTGTGAGGACACTAGCTAAGTAGATAGTATAATAAATTTAGAGACATTGATTTTCCTAGTGTGAATAGGGTAGAAAGTTTGGGTTTTTTGTTAGATTGTAGTAGTGCTTGGTGGGTGAGTGAGGAGTGGGTAGGTCCTTTGTACGTGTAGTAATGTATCGTTAGATGTTTTTGCGCGCTCTGTACTTGATACATTTTGGGCTTTAGTAAAACATTTGGGAATTGTAGAGTCGTGGAAAACGTGATCTTACGCTAGGCACCTACAGGTGCTCGAGGTGATACCTACCTACCCAACCAGCGTAATCAAAGAAGTATTCAACACCCTAATATATATTCTCCATCCCAAGATCTACCCAAAATACTCACGCACATATATTCTCCCATACCCTCCCTCCCGAGCATTCATACCATCAAAAAGAAAGAAAGAACAAAATCCCACATGACAAGCCCCCTTCCAACCACATTCACACATCCCATCCATCACCTCAAAAAATCAAGTTTTCCATATTATTCATCACGACGTCAACAACCACCAAATACAAAAGACCAACACTCGCAAACGGAAAAATATCCCAAAAGAGCTATTCTTTAATTAACCGACCAATCAACCGGCAGAAAGAGAAGCTGCAAAGCAAAGCAAGGCCCTTGCTTAAGGGGTACCACTACCAGCACCCACTCAAAGCATAGAGGAGGCGCAGCAGTGCAGCGGTGCAGCATTTATGCGTAAAGCATCCGAGAGTTGAAAGAATTCTTGACTCTTGACTTTTGAGCTGAGATGGGATGGGATGGCATTTCGTAGAAGTAAGTTTGATACTGTATCCATGATGAGATGAAAAGAGAACAGGTACTCCGTACAGTATCAAAATTTAAAGACCCCCGTAGTCCCGCGGAGAGATCATCATAATCTTCTCTATCCAAGTCCCAGATCTCCAGCCTTCAGATTCCAGATTCCAGAATGCAGCCTTGATCAGTTAACTTACCGGTACTTCGCAACAATGCAGGTGAGGTGGCGAGTGCTAGTGCTAGTGCTAGTGCGTTGTTCCCATCCCAGTCAGCCGTTGCTATATATCTATCGATATCACGGAGGAGGAGTGGTGATATAGGTCAGGTTTGGTATTTGTGCTGGCGATTTGGTCATGGATGATATATGTGGAGGTATAGTACGTGTGGATGTGAAACTTGATTTCTTCTGATGTATAGGTATATAGTATGGAGGAGATCTATATTAACTACGGAGTATTTTTGGGGGGCTGGAGATGTAGGGATGGAAATAGAAATAGAAATGGAAGCAGAAAATGTGCAGATTCGATAGTTAACTGCAGATGCAGCTGTTCTCAGTACTTCTACGAAAGTCCCCCGAAAAGAACTCGGAGGATAAGAGGATTTCCATTTCGGGACCTGCAGAAGCGCCTTACCGCCCTGTTGTACCTGTTTGAGGTGGATGCGATGGAATGGGGTCCAAATGGGTTCTTAAGATTGTGTGGGGTGTAGAAGTTCTTTGGCCCCTCCCTTCGCCACGCTGGCTGGCCTTCCCCATCTCGTCCCCTGATCGACGTCTCACCGTCTCATTCAACGTCAAATCATGCTTGTGCATCGCAAGCATCAACCCGATCACCCTGGAGCTTAAACAAGGCTTAGCTTTGGCCCCATGAATTTTACGAGCTTAAAGCGGCGTGATGTACCAGGGTCAATGTGGTGGGATTGAACGCCGCTTTTGTTTAGGTTGGTTAGGTGAGGTTTTACCCGCTGGTGTGGATCAGCCGGCGCGTTCTTCCGCGTTTCATGGATGACCTCAGGGACGAGTGGGAGGTGGTGAAAAGGAATTGTTGGTACGGAGTAATGCCCAACCGAGTTTGCGCTTGGAGGAAGTTTGAAGCTCCTGAAATTATCTGACGGCGCGGCGTCTACTTCACAATGTCAATGGCACTTTGTTTGAAAATATTTGGATGGTAGCATCGAAATAGCAAGTAACAAAAGTCAATTGCTTTTCAGATGGCCAGATATCATCGTATATGATTTGATGGAAAGTCGCATCTGAGATTCGGAGAGATTCGCACTGCACTGCACTGCCTTGGCACGATCTCTCACTCTGGCACTCACATCATGATCCACCGCAGTCCTGGCATCCCTTGCTAGGTCCACTGTCATAAGTGAGGCTGGCCGGTAAGTGAAGTGTTGCTGGGACACATCACAGATACGACTCCACTTCTCTCCAAGGTCCAAGACTCCCCCAATCTAAACTCCCCCCTCCAGTTCACCTTCAACCTGTTTCGTTTGCTGGGATTGACGGGGGTTCGCAGCTTGATAATACGCGACCATCCGCCCCCATCTCGAATCTTTTTCTTCTTTCAATCTTTCAGATTCGTCTCTTCGTACTTGTACATACATACATACGTGCTACGGACATCCATTCATTCGTTAAAACATCTTCGAGAAAACAACTTCGAGAGAGGTGATTAATACTACTAGTAATCAGAAATACAACACATACAAACAACAATATGCGCTTCAGTACACTGATAGCCGCCTTTATGGTTGGCGCTGTCACGGCAGCACCTCCATCCGCAACACTTCAGAAACGTGGTGTTGCATTCAATTGGGGTAAAGATAAAGTCAGAGGTCTGAATATTGGAGGTTGGCTTCTACTCGAACCATGGATCAGTAAGAATTCCTCACCTTCGCAAAAAGTGATAGTCACTAACAAATCTCACAGCTCCATCAATCTTCCAAAAACTCGATCAATCCCTCAACATCGTCGATGAGATGACATTAACCGGCAAACTGGGTAAAGACAAAGCCCTCGAGATCCTCAGACCCCACTGGGACACCTTCTGCACCTTCAAAGATTTCAAAAAGATTGCCGACGCGGGCTTCAACATGGTCCGCCTCCCAATCCCATACTGGGCCTACCTGGACGTAGGAGAAACCTACACCACAGGCCAAGCCCCCTACGTCGACGCCGCCATCGACTGGGCACGCGCAACGGGCTTGAAAATCGTCATTGACCTCCACGGCGCGCCCAAATCGCAAAACGGCTTCGACAACAGCGGTCAACGAACTAAGACCCCCGGATTCCAACAGGGCGATTCCGTCGCGCAGACGCTGCAGGTTCTGGATATGATTTCGAAGAAGTATGCTCAGCCTGCGTATCAGGATGTCGTTGTTGCTATTCAGTTGCTTAATGAACCTTTGGGATCGGCGCTGGATATGAAGAATCTGGAGGATTTTTATAGGAAGGGGTTTGAGCAGGTGAGGAATGTTAGTGATACGCCTGTCATGATCCATGATGCGTTTATCCAACCGAAACTCTGGAATGGATTCCTCTCCGTGTCGGATAATAATGCTCAGAATGGTAAGTTTTTTCCCTCCCAACAGTCTCTCTTTGAGAGATAAAGGAAGAATCGAATCTGATATAAACAGTCATCATCGACCACCACGAATACCAAGTCTTCTCCAACGACCTCATCGCCCTCCAACCCTGGCAACACCGCCAACACGTCTGCAACAACGCCGCCTCCTACGCCTCAGGAGCCGACAAATGGACCATCGTCGGCGAATGGACAGCCGCCATGACGGACTGCGCACCCGCCCTGAACGGGTACGGCATCGGCGCGCGGTACGACGGGTCCTTCCCCGACTCCAAATTCGTGGGCTCCTGCCAGGGGAAGAATAATATCCTCGAGTGGGATGCTACTTTTAAGGGCGATATGCGGGGGTATTTGGAGGCGCAGTTGAGTACGTTTGAGTCGCATACGCAAGGGTGGGTGTTTTGGAATTTTAAGACGGAGAGTGCGCATGAGTGGGATGCTTTTGCGTTGCTTGATAATGGGGTTTTTCCGCAGCCGTTGGGGAAGTTTGAGTTTGGTGCTATTTGCTCGATTTAGAGGATTTGGCTGGCTTGTGTGAGGCTTGGGGTGGATGGATGGGGGGATGGTCTGTTGAGTGGACCGTTTGGGGGGGTGTATCTTATGGTGCTGGGGAGATGCTTCATTTCGTGCTGGCATACTAGCAGCTTTCCTTTTTTTTCTTTCTTTTTTTTCCCTTTCTCTTTGTTCTGGGGATGGATGGGGGGTTTGATGATTTTTTTAATGAGGACTTTGCGATGTGTTTGGGAGCGATTCTGCGGGTTTTGACAGAGGCTTGCGATGCGCATAGAAAGAAAGAAGAAGTGGTTGATTTGATGGAAAGGAGGATTCATATACCCATGGCTGGCAGACAGCAGATAGATGAGATTGAGAGTTTTTAGATAGGTACGTTGAGATAGCGAAGATACCTTGATTGATTGATTGAGAGAGAGATAGTCTTTATTTAATTGATTATTGACGTAAGGATATTAAGGTTTTAATTGGAGGTGTGATGAAAGTGAAGATGAATAAGAATATGGTAAATATTGATATGGGGATAACAGTATACTTGTGATAGATGCCGTACTAGCAGCGTTCGGCACTTGGAATACGATTCCAAGGATTCTAAGATTCGATTCTAAGGTGGAATATTCTAAAGGCTCTCTAATTTAGAACGGAATATTCTAAAGAATAAGGCCTTGGAATTTAGAATTCTAAAGAATATATATATATATATATATTACTATTTAACTAATGAGATAGCTCTATTTATTATAAAGTAAGTAATAAAATTAAAGTTTTTACCTACGTCTAATTTACTTTCGTTGCCTATTATTTGGAACATAGAAGGCTAGGGGCTAGAAGAGCTATATTTAGATAACTAGAGAGCTAAGTACGTATAGGCAGGAGCCTGGCTTATATAGCCCTAGTATATGGCCCTAGTATATACTCCTCCTAAGTTGAATCCGAGTAGTTTTATATTTGTACTACGAGGGTCTAGGAGTACGTGTACCGTAGGATTTAGGTAGCGTAAAATACAAGTATTTAAGGCTCTTTTAGTAAGATATATAGGGGATGGTAGTAGGTAAGAAAAAGAGAGCCTAGGGCTTGTATGTATCCTACTCTCGGGCAAGAAATATAAAGTTGTTAATAATTCCTGCTCCTGCCGCTAGCTCTTGTAGGTCGGTAGTCCTCTTCCTATTAGTCGCTCGGATCGGAACTACTTTTTTACGGGTTACGTGAGTATTCTAATTAGAATTCTATATATTCTACCCTTTAGAATAGCATATTCTAACACTTATACTATTTAGAACGGAATATTCTATAGGAGGGTCCTAGAATAGAATGGAATTCCAAATCCCGAACGCTGATCCTCGTAGTATATATAACCTCCTCACCCTTGTCCCCTTCCATCTTCCATCTTCCATCTTTATAAATTTCCACATCTCCTACTCCGTACCTACCCCAAGCCTCCTCTCCCTCATCACTTATCACTCATCATATATAAAAACCTATCTCACCACTTTCTTCCATCTCTTTATCGGGATAAGTATCATGTATTTATACTAACTATATCCATGATTCGACTCCTATACCTTAGGAGTGGTTGTTGGGAAGGATATGGAGCGAAATTTTCTCTGATCGTATTATAGAGGTAAAGGGTGGTGAGGTGGATGTGGTAAGGTGGATGTGGAGGATTAGGAGGGAGGGTCTTGGCGGGATGTTTGGGAACTTAACTTTGTTTGGATGATATGTTTTTAGCATCTTTACTTCACTATAGTACAGTACAGTACATCACTATAGTATAGTACATCACTATAGTATAGTACATCACCACATCTTAATCTATCCATCTACACCTACGGAGGTATACTGACGCTCTCAGTGCTATTCAAATCTCAATCTCAATCTCAATTCAAATCTCAATACCAATCCAGAAACTTATACCTACCTTCCTTGCCCATTAACTGCTAATAAATGGAAGATGTGAGTGATGGGTTATG
>LT855418.1:626843-655812 GCA_900184765.1 Hymenoscyphus fraxineus
GTTTGGTAGGTGGATGGATGGATGGAATAGGGGGTAAGAGGGAGGTGGTTGTAAGTTAGTAGGTAAGATGATTCCCGGTTTTTGAAGGTTTGGGGTGGTGTAGGTTGAGTTGAGTTGGTTTACTTTAACACATCTCCCCTTTCTCCCCTTCCTCCCTTATCCCCTTCTTCACTTTCCTCCCCTCCCCTTTCCCATTTTCCCCCTTCAAAAACTTCCTACTTCCTACCTTCCCTAATTCCTACCTCCCTACCTTCCCCAGCCTAAATACTTTATTATAACTACTTCATCAACTAATTCATCAACTAAACCACCCACTCAGACCTGTATGTACTCTGAGTAGCTCAGCTTAGCTCAGCTTGGGTACTTGGTTATTTGGAACTGTATTCTGTATTGTAGGTAAGAGGAATGTAAAAGTGATGTAAGAGTGATGTAATGTGATGTGATGTGATGTGATGCTTTGAGTTGAGTTGTTTGGTATCTTGAGGATTTGGATTTATTTGGAGGGTGTGGGGGAGGGGAGGGGGTTTGGTAGGGAATTTGGTGGAGAGCTGAATGCCTGCATGTGTTTTTACAAATACCAAGTTGTTTCTCTACCCTTTCTTATCTCATGTTTATGTTTATATTTATACAAATACGACTGTTACAACAGAATAGTAGCTAATCATTCCCACCATCCCACCATCCCTCATCCATCTCCTTAACAGCAAGGATTTATTACTATACACCCCTTTCACCAAAGACTTACAAGTTACAGCAAAAAAGCCGTGCATCTCCTTGATATACGTAAGAAATCCCTGGGCTGGCCAGGAGATAGGCTTTCTATCAATTATGTATCTTGAAAATTATGTTGGATCCTTTTTCTTTATTTTGTTTTGTTTTAGTTTGTGATTAGGTGATTGGAGAGCTGAGGGTGGTGTGGTTGTATTGTGATTTGAGAGGGTGTTTTGTTTTGGGTCGATATGATTGGTATGATATGCTTTATACTATAAATAAAGGGATGGTGGTTTTGGGGGGTGCTGTTTATACCATACTATCTCCTTTGTAAGATACAAAGTACCCAAAGTATTTTTTAACTTGGCGAATGAGAAATGATATTCTTGTTAGTATAAAGATATCCAGGATATCAAGGTTAAAAAAATAAAGTACAGAGTACTCAGTCAATCGTCGTCTAATTACCAAGGAGTAGTGTTGTTTGAGTACCTATGGACCTCCAGCTCAAACGAGTGGCTCTGATCAGGTGACATGAATAAAAGGGGGCAGTTCTTCTTGCCCGGGGCACTTCATTTCTAGATTGTTGATTCAGCACTTGTGTTATCTTTCTTTGATTGTCGGGATGGAGTGTCTTTTCCTGGGTTGATGTAGTTGGATTAAGGCAAGTT
Organism: Hymenoscyphus fraxineus; assembly: GCA_900184765.1. Classification (NCBI taxonomy): domain Eukaryota; kingdom Fungi; phylum Ascomycota; class Leotiomycetes; order Helotiales; family Helotiaceae; genus Hymenoscyphus; species Hymenoscyphus fraxineus. Next base: position 628,223 of record LT855418.1, read on the forward strand.
GGGATGAAAGTTGTTGGCACGCTGGTTCTGTCAAGACTAATTATGTGCTGTTTGCTTATTTCTGGTGGGATGGTTTGGGCTTTTTGCGCTTAGGTACTTCACCTTTAGGTAGGTTGTGGAGTGGCTATCATTTAAGGTTTGAGTTTGAGCAGATAAAAGCACGTCAGGGGTAGACTCTCAATTTGGTTAGACTGCGTATTCACTCTTCAATTTATTTTTGGGAGTGTTGCTGATTTTTTGACTAGTCCCTGTCATGTCAGTCTTGCCGCTTCTGTCAAAGTGTCAAAAGCCCTTCAATTTTATTTTTTAGACCATTGCGCATACATTGATGTGCGTGGTAGTCTGGTTGTCTTGCCTCAACTATTTTCCTGTGTAATGCTTGTCTGTTACATAGTTCTGTCAGTCAGTGTTGTAATTCCATGATCTGCCTTTTCCATGTGCCAAAATGCTTCTCTCTTGGTTGTCCTTTCTTTGGAAACATGAATAGTATCGTCATGGCTGCCTGGTCCCTCACTGCATCCAGTGTTTGGGGCGACATTTTCTTTATCTCTGGTGGAGACATTGGACATCCAATTTCGTTTGGACTTTCCACTTTCTCTGTGATTACTATTCAAAAAAGCTGGTGGCTGGTGGCGCGATTCACCTGGTTATTTTGATAGCGGTCATATCAACAGGACCCCTGTCAAAAGACAGGTTCTGGATTTATCGTCTCAGAGTGAGGTTTTTTTGTGCGATGAAGAGTCTTGAGCATGGAGGTGTAGCTGTGCTGGTCGGTGGTCAATATATGCCACCATAGTCAATTGTCAAGTTACAATAGAGTCTTGCAAAAATAAAAAAAACACAGTCAACCTCGCTAAGCGAGATTTTCAAAAACCATCTATCAGAAACTGTAAAATTTGCGCATGCTTTGCTGGGAATTAGACTTCATTGCTCCTAGAACATTCCACCATCAAGTGTCCTACACTCAAGAGCCGTGGATGTCAGGCAGCAGGTAGGAGAAAAGCTCCAGTCACCTAGGGGAAGTGGTTCGGGGTAGTATCGGATAAAATTTCATTGGTCCAATAGCCGAAATGACCACCACTAGCGTGTTGTCTTGACGACTATAGTTGCAGTTGCTGTCAGCCAGAGCCTCAATGATATCTCGCGTTGTCCCCCTCCGACTTTCGATCTCCTCCTTCCATCCTCCAACAACTTCTCAATACTCTCTTGTTCGCAGCACCACTTGTTCGCAACACCACCTTCAATCCATCAATACTCAAGATCGGTTGACACTACCAGCACAATGTCAATGTTTCCATCCTTCCCAGTAGGTCCATTTGAAGACAATGGAGGAAATACTGACGGAGCCTCCCCGCCACCGACTGAGCAGGGTCGAGGTCATGGTGGTATGGTCCACCACCGACCTCCCACAAGACCAGCATCCGATTCAATGTTGTCAACCACTGCACACAACAATGATAACCTGTCAGATTCCTCACATCGCGTAGTACAACGTCAGGCATCAAAGCCTGAATCATTGTACAAGGTCGCAACCACAAATAGTGTCAGAGAACAGATGAGAGATCGCTTGAATCTACGACCGCGTCAAGAGAATCTACACCAACTCTACGAGTCTCAAGTTCCAAAGCCTGGTTTGCATCGCGAAGACGCGACCGTTGGGCAAGTCGTTGAAGACAGAGGACGAAGTCAATTTCGAGTAAGTTTGCTATCCTTCGTTGCCTTTTCCATCTTATCATTGCTGACACAGTGAAGGCTACTTCTATGTACGCAAATTTTCCCTCAAACACAGCCAATGGTGGGGTTGAGCAATCATTGGTAGGCTCCATTGCCACCTTTTTTCCTGTAAGACTTCACCTTCAACCTGGTTCGCTAAGGTAATTTAACTTACGACGCGACGCAGGGTGCCCCTCAAAATTCCCATCTCTCATCTGCAAAGCCTACTTCTTCCAACTTTGCGTCTCTCAATCCATCCACAATTCCATCAATCGTACCAAACGATCGCAATCTTCTCTCTCGTGCAACACAGACTACGAACCGTGATAGCTTTGCCTATCGTATGCTGCTGCAGCAAAGCCTGGAGGTTCGTTGATTCTCAATTCTCATCTCTTGACCTTCCCTGTCCTGTCCTCGACATGTCGAAGCTGACTTTCAATAGACCCAAACAGAGATCATCAGACAACTTGACAGACAAGTCACCAAAGCACTTCCCGCCGAGCCCTCATATCAAAACAATTCCCATTTCAAGGACTTGCTCCCCAAGGCTTCAACACAGTCTGCTAGGTCCTCGACCATTACCACGACCACTGACGGCGCATCCTCTTACGTGACTGCCAACGACGGGTCCCAGGTCTCATCGACTGGACTGCTCGCACCACCATTGTCTAATATCATCCCACCAGGTAACGGCACCAGATTGAGTCCGATCTCTGATCGTAGTGAGCCATCTACCATTGAAATTACCCCTTTCAGCATCAACGGCCGTTTCCCTCGTCGCGTTCACATCGCCAATTGTGAAGGCAGCCCTCAAGGTCGCGAAGCTAGAAACGCCAACGCCGCAACTCCTCAAACTGGTCGCGGTCGATCAACTTCATACTCGCTCATCCCTAAGATATCCCCTGTCCATATCTCCCAAGCCACGATGCGTCCCGAGATCGGTATGTACTTCCTTGCCTTTGACTCAAAGCATTGCTAACATCAAACTAGTTGAAGATGGCGACTTGGATCGTCGTCTATCTGTCCCGCTCACAGCGCAGTTCTTCGAGACTCGCTTGCAAGAACGCTCCCCTACTGAGTCTGAACCTGCCGCTGCCAGCCCCATAAACTTTAACAAGACCGAGCAATCAAGACGCTCTGACAAGTACAACTGTGGTCCAACTGTTCGGTACGCAAAGGATGCTCATGAGGTTATCATGGGTGTTCCAAAGGAGTAAGCAACCCCCTAAATCATCAAGTCATTGCAGATCGCTAACCAGTCTCACAGTGTTGACGAAAAGGCAAGCAAGGTGTTGGGACTTAGCCAATCAAACACTTTCGCAAGTAGCAGTCGGGTTCAAATCAAGCGGGAGGAGCAAGAGGAGGAAGTCGCTCGTCCACGAAAGAGAGAGGTTAGTGACATCGTCCTTGATCATGATCTTCTTACTAACATCATCCAGCCACATCCAGTCTTCCGTACAACGACCCATGTCACTGCTCGTCCGATGCCACCAGCCAAACAAAGTTTCGGCAGCATGATCGCAGACCGTCTTGCCCGCCCAACAGCATCAAGTCGCGCTCGCGAAGCCGCATCCCGTGAAGAGAATTCCGCGCGCGAATCTGGCAAGGGACTCAAGACCAAGGTCACTTCACTCATGAGCAGTCGCAGTCGCAATGCTTCCCGTCCTTCCCTCCCTTCCCGCACCGTCGAGACTGCAAGAGCGCTGACACCAAGACGCGTCAATGGTGGTGACCGTGTCGTTTCCCAACTCCTTACCACGTACAACGACTCGGGTATGGATAATCGTCTCTCGCAGATTGTCCAACGCCCATACGTCACGACTCCGGACCTCTCTGAGTTCATCACTGGCGAAGACCCCGTTGAGCACCCATCTTCTGTCGACCGTGCTCACCGTCGCTCTTTGAGCGACGGACCTTCTCGCCATGAAACCAAGGAGCTGGAGAAGAAGGAGAAGGCCACAAAGAAGGGAACTGGTTTGCTGGGTGGCGCCCGCAGCCGTTTCCATCGCCGCAAGGCCCCAACAACCACTGCCGTGCCTGTACCAGAGCCCAGTGGTCCCGCTGAGCCCGCAGAGGGCCCAACCAACGCTGGTCTCTCAACAGCAATGGCTGTTGTCAGCGTTGGTTCCTCTGCGGAGCTCAGCGAGGAGATGTTGACGAGTGCCGAGGCCTCGATCAACACCATTGTCGAATTGGCCCGCGACCGGCCGATGAACGAGGAGATGCGTCGCAACATCGCCGACATCGTCACGATGCTCGGCAACTCCATCACAGCGAGCCGCGAGGTTCGCATTCGTCTCGTCCAAGAGACGGATGCGCAACTTCGTCTCTCTTCGCGCGTTCAAGCGCTCGCTGAGATGGCGGTTGCCGAGGCGCGCTCTCACCGCAGCAGCAATGCTGCGACTCGGGAGGCTGGTACGCAGACCGATTAGGTGGTGGTGTTGGTCGGGTTTGTGTGTCTGGTTGGTTTGGTTGGGTGGTTGGGTTTGTGTGTTTGGCTGGGTGGGTTTGGTGGTGTTTCGTTGTTTTCTTTTTTTTTCTTCATGAACCGGGATCTTACGCTACCACGAAGGTCATGAATGTATGTGTAGATAGTTTTTTGAAATTTGAATTTTTTCCGTCATATCACGTTGTAATGTGCTTCTGTCCTCTTTTCCCGTGTAATGAAGTTTAGATCGTGATAATTGTCACTGGTTTTTCTTTTCGCTTAGAAGCGCCTTGGGTGAGTTTTCACTTGTGGAAATGAATGAAATGGAGAAATGAATAGATGAACAAATGTACTACTTCTATGAAAATCTCGCTAAGTTTTCATGAACATTTTCATGAAAATCAAGTGAAAATCAATGAAAATACCAACTTTCATAAAGTACAAACCACGTATATACTCTAATAATTCCCTACTTTTTCATTCTCTTCTATCTTACTCTCTACTATTCTTCATTCTTCCAATTATACTAATAAGTTCAAATAATAGAGTACTATTTTTATTATCTAGAGTAAATAAGATTAATTTATAGTAAACCATTTCTAAAAGTATTCCTTACTTACTATTAATCTTCTTAGTTCTCTAATCTCTTAGAATTATCTAGTCCCTTTCTAATACTTACGCGAATAAATAAAAGTATTAAGGAAGATATTTATCTTAGCTTTAGGTTAGGGATTTTAGGTTTATTAGATAAATAGGAAAAGAGGTTTCTTTTAATATATTTACGGGAGTAGTAGGTTTTAGAAAGGTAGTTATAGGTCTAAGGTTTAGGTAGCTAGATAAGGGTGTTTTAGGTACTTAGATTAATTAAGTTATATTATAATATTTATAGAGGTAGGTGTATTAGTTATATAAGTTATTTAGTAAAGGTTTTTATTTTCGGTTAAGTTCTATTAAAGGGTTAGAAGAATAGTATAATTATTAGGTATTTAAGTAAAATAATATATTTAAAGTCTTAGATATAAGCTAGGCTAGTTTTTTATAGTTTTAGTTATATTAAATATTTAGTAAAATCGTTTATTAGTTAATTACTAATTATATCTAAATATAACTTATAACCTTTTTCCTTTTTAAAGGGTATAATAATAAGTAAAGTATATAAAAGAAATAAAATAACTTTCTCTTCTATAAGTAAATAGAGGTTTCCTTTTAAGGAAATACTTTTTAAGTAACTATAATAATAACCTCTTATAATAGACCCTCGAATATTATATATTCGTTTAAAAACCCCTTATTCTTAGAGCTAATTCTACTACTAAGAACTATATTTATACCTTACTAGAGAGTTTCCTTAGTAGTATTATAGCTAAATCCTACTAATATAATATATTCCCTTATATCCTATACTAAGAAATATTACGTATAGTTAGTTATACTACTCGCGTACTATTAGTATATAGCATCTCCCGTCTATTCCACTCCCGTCCTTTCCTATCTACACTCCTTTCCGAGGCCTATCCGTTACGTTTAGAAAGCTCTCCTATCCATTCCTTTCCGGACTAATCAACACTCCTTATCCTCGCCAGGGTACCGGATAGGAAAGGACAGGAGTAGTCTTTTAGTAGGTCTAAAGATAGGTCTGAAATATGGTGGAAATTATAAAGTGATCCCCTCCTTGGCTCCCACGTGCCTTCGTACTATAAAAAGACTGTCACTTACGTAGTAAAAAGACTACTTGGCGAACCCTCCCTGGCGCTCTCACGTGCTTTTGTACAGTACCTATAAAAAGACTGTCACTTACGTAGTAAAAAGACTGTTACTTGCGTAGTAAAAAGACTGTTACTTGCGTAGTAAAAAGAATACTAGCGAACCCTCCCTAGCGCTCCTACATGCCTTCGAACTATAGTAAAAAGACTGTTACTTTTGTAGCAAAAAGACTATTACTTGCGTAGTAGAAAGACTGCCACTTGCGTAGTAAAAAGACTACTACTTACGTAGTAAAAAGACTGTTACTTACGTAACAAAAAGACTGTCACTTACGTAGCCTCTCCTTTCCGTTCCTCTCCTGAACCTAGCCTCTCCTTCTCCGCTCCTATCTAGTTATATAATTCGCTCTCCTTTCCTTTGCCAGGCCAAAGGCCTGGCTCTCCTACTCCATTCCTATAGGTCAGGATAGGAAAGGACGGGAGATACCATACACTGCGTACTATATATACTCGTATACTTCTACTTCTTTAGTATTCTTAGTTAGGAATAATATAAGACTATATTTCGGAACCCTTCGATTACTTTACTTTAAGATATATATAATATCCCCTCTTATCTCTTACTCTATAAAATTTCCCTACCGGTATATAGAACGCTAAAAAGGGTTTAGTACTCTCGCTAATTAAACTAGCGTAATACTACTAGCTATACTAGATTAAGAGATCTAACTGCCGGCAAGTGAAATCTAATAGAGTAAGAGATACTACTATACTCTCCTATAGTAACTTTTTCTAGTACTCCTAGGACTAATTCCTATCGTTCGAATAACTTTATTTATCGACGTTTGCCTGCATTTTACACTATTTCGTACCGACTAGAAAACCGAGACCTAGAAACCTCTTGGCCACACACATGTGTACACAAGTGCAGTAGGATAATATTTGGAGCTCGAATACTACATTCCTGTTCTTTTATACCTTTTAGGGTTAGGGTTAAACCTCCCCCAGGATGTGCAAAGGTCTGCGCCGATGTCACAGTCCCACGCCTCGTTCTATACCGGTCGGCCTGCATTCACTTCCCATACCTGTCTTCCGTTCGTATCAACCACTGGTTGGGGGAAATCCAGGTATGGCGGGTAGTATTTGTTTGGGGTAGCTTTAGGTCGTGTTGGCTTTCTTACTCGCTTTTTGCCGCTTCTAGCGTCCGACTCTGGTCCCTGAGGTTGAGCCGGTTCGGCCTGACCGTGTTCCAGCTGTCCGGTATGGTGCTGTTGTGATGTTGCTAGGTTGTACTCTCCGGCCTGGCGAGATTGGGATCCGGCGCGGTCCTTCATCTTTGCCTGCGATAGCTGTTTCCGCTCCGTCTTCTGATCAGATGGTGTTCTTGGTCTTCCCCATCCCATGGTACCGGTCGCGAACTGCCTACGTTGTTCTTCCGGGTCGTTAGAGCCGAAATGCCAGTCAACTGGACTGCCTAGGAGGCGTTTGCGCTCTGGGTTAAGAGACCCCCTTCCAGGTTACTAACTTGGCATGAAATAGCGGGCACGGCGAAACAGGGGAGGAAACCATCTCCTATCCTTTCTTGAGTCTTCGAATTTACCTAATGATTAGCACGCTGTACAGGTAGGTGTTGTCCGAGGGGGGACTTTTCGTTATAATGCTTAAAGGGCACCAACCCCTCCCCCCCCCGCCTGTAGCTTGACTAGAAGTACCTACATAGTACGTTACCGATCACTTGACCATCTATGACACTGAAAAAGTACGGGGAGCATAATCTTAGTGTCTCTATATTCCTAATTTATTTCCAAGTTATTTCCAAGATTAGAAAGATGAACACTTTCGTAAGTCAAATGTCGAGTCACTTCTAAGCTATGTACGCTACTTTGTTTTGAGCAGGTTACCATGCCCGATGGTAAGAAAACTTGGCAAGGTTACTTTTCTTTGCTACATTTATTTACATAATAACAAGAATTTCACGGGACCCCTTCCTTCCATAGGGTAGAACCTCCGGAGAGAGCTAGCTAGACATCCCTACTCCCCCTACCCTCCCGGCAAACCTTGGTAGAAAGAAGACTTTACAGGCGTTATAATTCTATATTACCCTCGTTAGATATTACTATTCTTAGTCAGACCCGATGAGTAAAGAATACTAGTAATACTAAAAGACTTATACGTTTTCTTTCGCTTTATAGAAACATTTAATTGCATTAATCTCACAGTGGACTTGAGAAATGGGTGCTAAAAGTATAACAAAGGTTCTAGTACCGAACATTGATATTTTCAGGAAATATTTCCTTACAAGACCAAATTCGTTGTTACTCATATCTTACGACTAACAGATAGTACTCTTCAAGGAATAATAGACAGTTGAATCTCTTCCATACCTACTACAAATACCTCTATTCTCCCCCCATTTTCAGCTTTCCTGGATGAGTCTGATTTCTTTATTAGACTCTTGAAACCCTGCCAATTTCTGTTTCATAGGATAGCTTTGATTGGCTTCGCGAAACAAGTCTCTTTCGCTGTCCGCCCGTATATTACAGTATAGACGGCCACTACTGTTCAAAAGGTTAACAGAAACTGACTGAATATAAAAACCTCCTTGAAGGAACAGCCAGGAATACGCCTCCTTCTATGTTATAGCATGAGCATTTCGGCTTCACTGGCCTTCGCTATACAGCTCTAGCATACTTCGATCACTTCTGGCCGACAGACAGGCCATGGAATAGATCCACTACGCCTGCACATTGCGAGCCTTTCTCGATATGCCTACTTTATCTTAACATTGCCGCTCTATTATTCTATCATTCTGAAATTATTGTTATACAAATTCGGTTGAACCGCCCTTCATATTCTTGTTTTTTGTCTAGGTTAATTTCTTTATTCTATATTTCACTCAAAACATTGAGTCATTTCTGCCCTTACGAATAGCTTCAAACTGCTCCACAGGTTAACACATACCATGTCACACGAAAACCACCTCTGTCTATCGTTTCTCAAAGGGGGGCTGAGTAGATCTTAACCTCAGCGTGTTGTTATACTGTCCCTTCCCTGTTATCTAGCGCTAATGTCAGACATTGCTTCACCTTTTTTTTTCAAAGCGAGATAACCTTACTTATTCTCTCACAGCCCCTTAGTTGAACAATTATGGCCGACGAATTTTACTCTGATTAGCGAAAGGTTATACCAACAGAGGGAAAATCAAGAAGCAGAACACTCTTTATAGATGCAACCCGATTTTTCGTTACTTCAATATAATTGGGCAGCGGAACACAGCACATCTTCATGAAACGAAGATGAGAGCGGACTTCACGTCCCGCTGCTTGAAGGATGAACGTTTCTCTGAATAATAGTCAGTGCGTCTTCCTACGAAGCTATCGCTTGTAGTCAGCGGAAGCAAGTGAAGTGCGGAAGTAAGTGAAGTGTAAATCGTAGATTACCCGTAGGCGCGTCTCACTACTAAAAATTATCTAGCGTTTATTATAAAATTACTATATAACTACTTAACCTTTATATAAAATGTCTAGTAAACGTATTTTTACTTCCTCGCCTCCTCTACTACCTACTCTACTAAATTTCGACCCTTTAAACTATACTTAAGAGGAGTATTTATATAACTTCTATAATATAATTAAATAGGTATATAGAGAAGGTAGAGACAAACTACCTATAATTGTAGCCCGTATATATTATATTAATAAGAGCTCTATATAATAGGCGGTCCGTCGAATAAAGACTAAGAGACTAAATAAGGATAGTATATATAATACTTATAGTAGAAATAACAGGATCCTAAATAACGCGTAATAAGAGGCTATCCGATAGTACTATAATAACTAGTAGGAATAAGGTCTTAGAATAACTTATTAAATAGTATTTATAGTAATTAAAAACCTTTAAAGAGCTCGAGGAGATCCTAATCTATCTTAGTCCTAGTTTACTAAATAGATAAAAAGATAAATAAACCTCTATATAATTAAGATAAAACTAATTATATATATAAGGCTTAATACCTATATAGAGTAGGAGGTAAAGAAGTAGTTTCTTAACTACCGATCTATACTACGTAAATATAAGATTTATTATAGAAAATATATACTAAATATAAATAAGTCTAGAGTTTAAGTTAGGTATATAGGAAATAAGAAGGTAGTAGTTCCTTTAGGTATAAAAGAGTTATATACTTCGAACCCTAAAAATCGTAAGTCGGTTATAGTAATAGAGATAATTACTATAGATAGTAAGTAACCCCTACCTCTATTTATAATAGCGCCTAGTACTATAATTATAGAGAATTAGATTTCTAGTAAGCTAGTTAGTAATAAAACGATTTTATATACTCCGACTAGATATATTAATAATACTATAATTATAGAATATATAAACTATCTAATTAAGTATTTAGGTACCGGGCTAGATTAACTATAGTAATTACTACTTTTAGATAAGTACGAGTCTTATTATCTCTTTAAGTTCTAGATTAAATATACTAATAATTATATTATACTCTTTTATTTTTTTTTATATACTAATAAACGACAAAAATACTACCTAATTAATTAATAACGACAAAAATGCTATCTAATTAATTTTTTTACGACAAAAATACTACCTATATACCACGTTACTAGTTTACTAGTAAAATTATTAGTAAAGTAATGTTAATATTATTAGTAGCAGTTTTATTGTAAAAGAATAGTATTTTTATTATGAAAATAGGGGTATTTCTGTCGCTAAATAGTAGTATCTTTACTAGTATTAAGATTTTAGTTCTTCATTATATTTATATATAAGACACCCTAAAAATAATAAACAAAGTAAATTAGCTAACTACTTGTTTCTTCCTAATACCTTATAGGCCTGTTCTTGTCGATTTTGGTAGTGGTTAAGCCTAGTACTCCCTGCCTTTACGTTTACGTAGTTTGATTTATTACCTTAATTCGCTTAATTACTTACTCCTAAGTAATATCCTTAATTCTACTACCTTTTTAATCCTAAGCAATATCTACATCCTTAATCCCTTACCCCCTAGCCTTAACTATGTCATCCTAGTCTTGTTAAGCGCTCTTCTTCTATATTTCGGGCTACTAGGATATCTAGAAAGTAAATATAAGTACTACTGTCCTATAATAACGGAAATACTACTACGACAAAAATACTACTTTTTCCCGACAAATATACCACTAGTTCTATGTTCATCGAATTTGTATGTAAAACCTATACTAAAAAAATAAGTAGTATACAAGTAGTATTTTTGTTATAAAAAAATTAATTAGGTAGTATTTTTGTCGTTATTGATTAATTAGGTGGTATTTTTGTCGTTTACCGTTTTTTATATTTAACTTATATCTTTTAGCCTCTTAATATTAGTGTTTTTAGACCCTAGAAGTACTATTATAAACTCGCTATATCCTAAGCCCTCTATAGCCTTAAATTTAAATATAGTATAATATTATTCTTTTATAATTTAAAGAGGATTTAAAAGAAGACTATAAAATACTATATAATCGAAAATACCTAGAGGAACTTAAGTATATAGCTAAAAAAACTAGAAGGCTATTTAGAAAAAGATAAGCGATTATAACTAAAAGAAAAGATCGACCGATACTAATAGAAATACTAACGAATTACTACTATATCTAACTCTATACCCTTATAAATTATATTATATAGTAGCGAATCTAAACTAATTTAGAGCTTATAATCCTATGTTATTTTTAGACCCCTTTATTAAACTACTTAAAACTATACTAAAGGATACCGAGGTAGCTATATATAAGTATTATCTAATAATTATAGAGCTAGCTACTATATAAAATAAGCTTAAGGAGGATTATATAAAAAAGCGATTATCTTAAAAGAGTATATAAAAAAGTAGGGTAATATTAATAACTAAGGTATAAATTATAAAGATAGATAAAGAACGAAAGGAACGGTTAGAGAATCTATAAAAGATAAAGAATAAACTTAATAGGGCGATTAATAAAAAAAAAGGCCCTTCTTAAGGTATAAGGCGTTTAAGCGTATAAAGATAAGAGGGTAAGGAAGATTAAGAAAGGCTATTTAATTATAAATAGTCTAATTATTCTACTAGTATTATTAACTCTAATTTAAGACCCTAAAAAGGTACCTATAGTACTCGAATTAGCTCGTTTATAAGAGAGCTATTATAAGTCTCTCTTATAAAACGTTCGAGAATATAAGGTATACCTTAAACTAGGAGACCTAGATTATAGGAACAATAATAAGGTTCTAATAATTATAGATAATACTTAAATAATTAACCCCGCCTTAGTTAGTAGTAGCCTCGCCTTACCTTGTTCTAGAACTATAGATTCGTTAGAACAATCGAGTATAGCCTTAATTAACTCGATTAGAGCAAACGCTAATTTTTTCCCTCTAGATTAAGAATTAGTTAGTAAATAGTTTCTATTATATATAATTTTAGGTGTGGTGTTTATAGTAAATTAATGTTCCGAGGAAACTCTGTACTAACACTTTACTTGCTTCTATACTTCACTTACTTCCGCTGACTACAAGCGACAGCTTCGTAGGAAGACGTACTAACTATTACCTACTCTTTTATTCCCGCGAAATCTTGGACTTCTATAAGGAAGTTGCAGCTTTGGCTGTGATAATCAAAGAACTGCACCCTGGTCTTAGGACCTTAACTCTTGTCCTGAGTGGATTCGACCAGGTTTTCAACGTTATCGTAAGAAGCCAACCTACTTACCAACATCTACTCGTAGGCTGTCAAGAGTGTATTGGGCGGACACTGAAATTGTTGGGGCGTTTCTTTCGAGCGTGAAGCTGGTCCTGGAATCGGAGATAGGTGGAAATACGCATTGGGGGCTTGAAGAGGATTGGGTGGAAGGTGCTGTGTATACACAGCAGAAGAAAGCGCTTCATGAAAAGTGGAGAAGCAGCTACCTCTTGTGTTTAGAGAACGGGTATACGCCTGCAACTTGGTATGGCCTCCAACGTGGAAAGGCTTACACAACCACCAAGTATGAAGATGAGGAGTATGTTAGAGAATGCATTTGATACTTTCTCCTGGGGAATGATGTATCTATTAGTAAGAAACATTCCCATGGTTTATTTTCAGCTGCCTTTGTTGTTACGAAGCTTTTGTGCTATTAAACACCATATTAGCGTATTTGAGACCAGGACAAACAATGCAGTGGAAGAGCGGTTTATAGAAATAAGATCTTGTTATAACCAGTCCACATGAAGTAATTTATGAACTTCGCGTGACGTACAATGGAAAACCATGTTGGCTTGCCTTAATACAAAAGACGGTGGAATTATTTCCACTATTTGATCACAGATTTTTTATATACACATATAACAGAAAACAGGTTGTGTGTGTTTGAAAGCTGTTAAAAGGGTGTAAGATCTGTTTAAACAAGGGTCTTATTAAAGTTGTGGTCAAGGAAGTGTAGCATTCAGTCAAACTAGCTAGGAAAGAGTCCAGAGACTCAAGGTACTAGATGCAGTTCCTAGCGCTTGGGACACTAGCGTCTGCTAGCGTATTCACTATGTGAGCTCACTTCTCAACAGGTCTACATACTGTTCGCTTAATTAAGCGAACGCATAAGGGGAGAAATAAACATCACGTGATCAGATAATTACCTCCCAAATTTCCCCCTCGCAGCATGCGAGAATTGAGTTTAGAATAAAAAATCATCTTCTGGCCTGTATATTCTGAGTTCAAGGTTATACAAAAAGGCATCTAGGCTCAAATCTTATTTTGTATATAGGCATTCCCGTACCCAGATGAGTTGCTACATGTTCAGCCGCAAAATAAATAGGATGACCACTCACGGGGTGTGCTTTGAACCTTCCTGTTAAATGCTCTCTCATATCTACTACGCATTCATCACAGAGCTTCGTATACAGCTGTGAGAGGGAATGCCAACCTGGTAGAAGCCTGGAAGTGATAATTGGATGCGGTCCTTGAAGTGTTACCAAATACAATTCATTCGACAAGCACTGTCTCCTAAGTAATGGGGTTAGGTTTATAATGAATGATGTGGAAATGGTGCCGTTGTTCCGATTGGGCAAGGCATCGACCAGGCAGCGAGGCAGTAGGCGGCTGTGGTGCTACCTGCTTTCTAATCCTACCCCATCACTGAACTTCCTTGCCAAACCCCCCTCGCGAATTCAAGTCTTGGACCCTTCTGGTCTTGCTATCCTCTTTAGTTCCAGCAGCAAACCCAAGTCTAAAATCTACTGCAAGAACCGCCAACACTAGATCATTATCTTCAAAATGAGAGACGAGAACGCACAAACCCTGGATGGGTTCCTCTCGAAATTGACCGAAGACGATTTTGAGTATTATCATGACCATGGACAGGGCGATGATGGGGATACGCAAATCGGCGTGACAGCTCCACCCTACATCTTTAGGGATGAGGCAGGCGAGCTCATCTATCGTCTCCCAACTTCACCACCGATGGTAATTACGTTGCGAGAGTTGGAGTTGACCGTTACCTCCGGGCGCGACTATTTCTACAAAGGAGCGACTGGCGAGTATCTGCTGGACAACGCCGAAGCGGTCGAATATCTAATGGTGAACCTGGAGAGAGATGTTAGGCCCTTGGAATACGAGGTGGTTTACCAGATTGCGCGTCAAAGACAAGTCAAGGTACTTTGATCTTCAGAGCCCATTATCAACACTCCTGTAATCCAACAATAGAGCAGAATTATTCTAACAACATCAATGTTCAGGAGCAACAAAAGAGAGACAAGATAATCAAGTTATCAGCAAAACCACATGAAGCAGGATGCCGTTGTTTCCACTGCCTCCCTTCTCAGGATGTGCCAAAGTTCTTGGATAAAGCTAATATGGGTACGTCGAGCATAAAATTGAGTCCTGGTTAATGAATCTTACGCCGGAAATAGATATTCGTTGCCGAATTTATGATTACTGTTTTATCCTTGACGATTCCGATCCACACCACATCATCAAACACCGAGAATACAAAAGTCTCTCTAAATCACGATTCAATTGTATTGGGTTCCTTCTTTCCTGCAGGACCATTTACATGGAGGCTTCTCAAGTCATTTACAAACGAAATAATTTCATCTTCTGGCCTACTACCATGTACAATGTTCCGAAGTCAGCCGCAAACATATTTCCCGCTCTTCCATTAGAGACACATCTCGATAACACGGGAAGTCGCGCGCAGGCTGCAACTGAAGTTGTATTCTGTGAGAATGATGGTGGTTCATGTACGCAGCATGAACACTCCATCTTTGAGGTCCAAAGCCCAACTTTGAGTTTTCTGAAGATGATTGGTCCAGAGCTGTCATCCCTGATCACCAATATCACCCTCATGGTTCATTTCCCGATATGCGGCTTTGGAAGCGGTGAGTATGAAGGAATCTACAGTATCTGCTTTAGCGCCCGTCAAGGTAAGATTTGGGGATTCTAATGCCTTCGCTCGCATCGTACTCCTAATCAATAGAGCACATGAGGATGTTGAAAATCATTCCGTATATACGAACGGCCATAATTTGAATGTATGAAGAGACGAGAGAGAGCAGATAGTGGTGTCGTCTATTATCGCCCATTCCCTCAGTCTTGTGCATCAACTGTCCAGATTCTGGTAGGAGATATGGCCATTGCTGTGCCAATACCTCAATGGTTTTCTCACGAGTGCACAGCCTTTCTGTTTACAGACTTTCTGAAATGAGTAGAGTCTGGAATGAGTAGTGCCTTAAGTTTCAAGATACTCTGTAACTTTATCTCCCTATCGAGCAAAAAGGCTGATTGTTTATTTACCAGATCACGATTTTGTGGGCAGCAATACAGATTTGTTGGTTACAGTGCCAATCCTGGCAATTGCCTGCCCCCAACTCGAAAGCGTGACGTTGATCATGCGGGGATGGGAACACACGAAATATCCGAATTTTGACGATATAGACGAGGAATTACGTCGCGAATGTATCAAGCACAACCTGCGAAACATCTGTTCCCTTCTGCCTGGTTTGAAGAAGTTGATTTTGAAGACAGAGTTCGAGCCAGAAACAGACGAAAGATATATCAACAAGACAAACTCAGCAGAAAACTGGGTTGGCTGGGGTGAAGAGGGTGTTGAATTTACAGAACTTGTTATCAATCGTCACAAGCCTCTACCTGACGCTGCTCTTCGTATCGCCTTGATGGAGCATACCCCACCTATGTCTTATCCACAAAATGATCTCTGTGACGGGAAATCTGTAGATTCTTCGGGCGAGGAAAGCGAGGAAACAAACAGTGAGAACGGAGATAGCAGTGATGGTAGCGGCGAGGAAAAATAAGGACGTGTGAGCAAAAGAGGATGGAGAAGGCTTCGATGGAGAACTTGACGATGAGAAATGGCAGGATACTGAAAACGGAAATACCTCTCAATTTCAAATCTGGCTTTGGAGAGCAACACGTCGCCAAGGGTATTTGATGACCAATCTTTGACGAAGAAGAAATATGTAACAATTACTCGACATATGATCACATAACCGGAGGATCTCATCGTACAAGATGCTCAATTAGTCGTATGTGGAGACCGGAACCATTTAGGATTAGTGAGTATGACATCTTCCTGTCCAAATTTCATAGCAAAATAACATTCATCTTAAAAATAAACTGGCACTACATCTTATTGTTGAAGTGTATAAAATGTAACAAAGGTCTGATTTAGACATCGCAGAAGATCGCGGGGGTAAATTACACTATGGATTGGACAGAATCTACGCATTCATAATCGTTTTGAGTCGAAATATGAGGGATCTGTAGTATTTAAAGAGGAAAGTGGGGAGGAGGACCGTGTCTTGGGAACCCATTCTGCTAAATTGTTTAATTTATACTGTTGAGCGAAGCTACTGTAAGCGAATCAAGATCATTTTCTAGGCAGTCGCTGGTCTACTTTGATGCCAGGAGAAAGGAAGCTGAATATGAGCCCAGGAAGTCTTTGGAGACTCTTTACCACCATACCGTGCATACCGGGGTTCTTTGCGTTTTCATGTGCATGTATTGATATGATTTTCAACAAATATCATGGGAACAAAAAGATGCACTGTCTCTTGTTGGGCGGTGTAAATACAGTGTAAACGGAAACGAAGCCTTCTGCTTCATTCATGCACGAAGTAACGATCAGACAGTGCAAAGACTTTCTTGAGGGGATTTCATCAGTTCGCCATAGAATATGTTGAGAGTCAGCTACCCCTAAAATAATACAACTCGCTGGCTCACAAAGTCCGTTACTTTGATTCCAAGAGACTTCTCAGTACCAGAAGTATATCCTATTCTTCGAAAGTTATCAGCCCCTCCATTTGTGGGCGTAACCAGAAGACACCTATACCTATGCTGTCTATCCGCATCCACCAAACCACCGATTAGGACGAGAGCAAATATTTCCATGCGGCGAACCAAATCCACAGACTGGCTATACCGTCTACTAATTAGATCAAAAGTACCAGGAATACCTGTAGCATCGCCATTTGCCGTGCGAAAGTAGATATTATCATAGGAACATTGCAGAATAGGCAAAGGTACCAATGGAGCGTGAATTTCAATCCAGCTACCTTCTTTAACTCTTCCGTAGGGATTCTCTTGGCTTTCGAGCTCATTATGATAGGATGTTATCGCTCCAATGGGGTCCCATGCCTCATCACCTCGTATGATATCTGTGCAAATCCCCTTATAATGAGCCCAGGACCAAGAAGGGGCTTGGGGATCAGCCACTTCGTTGATATTGACCCCCAGCCACAACAGACTCTCGAGAAACGCCCCCTTCCAGATACCGGCTATGTACTCGTCATTCATTCGCTCTCCAAATATCTTCGCGATTCCAGAGAGGGCTGGAAGTTTGTCCGAAGCTTTCGTCAGTGCCCGAGGACCATAGCCCTGAAGTAAGCTCAACCATTGCACGAACGGGCGCACTTGCTTTGGCTTGGATTGTTTGTAAATCCGATAGCGAAAGAGGATAGCATCTTTATGAATCGAATCAAAGCGACCAATCAAATATAGACCATCTTCGCTACGAAATCCATCAATGCACTCGAAATACATCTGATCCGAGGAGAAATGTAGGGTTCTGTGAGATAGAACACGTTCCTGAAAGCACCAAGCACGATCAGAAAGGGGTTCATTTGTCATATCCACATATTCTTCCTCAAAGGCTTCCTTCCTCAGCGGTAGGACGAAGGCGAGAACTTTTTCCTCTACGCCTTCTTGTTTGTGATTCAAGGTTATATGTGCCCTTGATGTCCTAGGGTTCAAAAACCCTACCCTGCTATTCTGGGCCCTGGTTGCGGCTAGAACCAAGTATGAATAGGAATAAATCGCTGCCATGCGTCCTGACTGCCTCTCCCAATCTTTTGCATCGTCTTGAATGATACAAAGACTGTCAATCCACAGGTAACGAATACCCAAGGATCGGGTAACAACCACTGCGTCTTTGAACGAGACAGGCAGTTCGTCAAAACTGATTCCTCTTTTTCTTTCTTCGAGTGTTGATTTGGTAGTATTGATTGGGGCGCAGCTTGGATCACCCCAGCAGTGACTAAGAGCAATGTACCTTTCGGGTGATATGTTTTTCGATTCACATAGTCTTATGAAGTCGTTTCCGAGTACGTTCTTCCCAGTAGTAACATCGAGGATTAACTCCGGCATAGGCATGATTTCGGTTTGACAGATTGGATGCTGCGCATCACATGTGTTTACCCATGCTGATATACGATTCAATATTACCTCTAAATGGGTGTGTTCATCAACGGGTCGTCCAGGTAGTAATTTGGCCATTGGGGAATCTGGATGGATCAGATCAATGCCTTCCCCGAGTATCGTGCACTAACCTTCAGCGACACAAATTCCAACAGCAGCCACCAAAAAGAAGGTCACATGGCGCTTAATCAGCCTTGGTGTTCCGCTAGTAAACACCCAGAAGCCATCGCCACCATGTCGCCGCTTGGTAAGCCAAAGATCAAATGATGAGCTAGTTTGTCGAATGAAATCGGACTCATCCAGCTCCTCAAGCCCTGCGATAAATTGTTCCGCTTGTACCAAAATCAACTTGCAGAGATCACACATCTCAGCTGAAGCTTGAAGATCTTTCAGACTTTTATGATACGGCCATCCGTGTGACTCTTGAAAATCTGCCTCGGGTGGGCTGAGAAACCGGTGGAAACGGGACTCTGAACGTTGATTCCAGACTAGAGGCGGAAGTGAAGGCAGGTCGGCGATAGGAATAGCTTTACATAGTTCGCATAAAGACATTGTTGTTCGAAGCAAGCTCACGTTCTCCAATACATATATAATGACGCTGCATGTGTGCGGGGTAAGATATACTGTAGTATAGTAAGCAGTGTTACATTCAGTAGCAGGGGAGTGCAGGAATTCGCTTCCCAATGGGGAATAGGGATACCCTCCCTCCTAGATGAATCTCCTTTTCAACAAACGTTAGAAGAATGATTGATAAAATCAAACCAGAAGGATGAACAATTAAACTGATGGTATCTTCACTATTTTATAGGTATTGAGACATCGATATACTTGAAATACCGACTATACTCGTATAAGTTATTATTACCTATATCTCCTAACTAATAGTAGCGTTCGGTAACTGGAATTCCATTCGATTCCAGAGGCCTCCTCTGGAAGGATTCTGTTCCATTTTAGGCTTTAATAGAAGGAATCTATTCCAGTGGTATATATTCTATAGAATATATAGAATTTCTAGCTAGAACTGTTCCGTTGTATCTACCATTATTTTTATTCGTTAATAAATTCGATTTATTGACTAACTCGGCGCCAATATCGGCGTTTGTAGGCTAGCTATTAGAGTTACTATTATTACTTATTTAGGTAAAAATAAAGCTATTACTACTTTATTTGTTTATATATATACCTATTCTTTTCTAGCCTTTTCTCCTACCCTAGGCCCTAGTTTAGTATTTGATCAATTCCTTTTTAAAGGAGATTTATTAATATTCAAACTCTCTATTCTACCCCTTACTCTACTCGATCAACGAATTATATTCTTAGTTTCTCTTATAAATTACTCGTCTAATTTATCCTATACTATTACCGCTTTAGCCTCCTAAGTCTCGAGTATATACCGGGAAGTACGAGAGAGTATTTCCGCTAGGGGGGGTACTAGGGGGGTATTTCATTCGTAATTACTTTTCCTATAGCTTATTATATACCTACTAACTTCCTATTATAAAACTAAGTAATAGTAGCCGGGAGGGTTATCTTCTTTTAGCCTATTATATACTAACTTCCGCTTATATATATATAGTAAGGATATTAGGCTAATTATATACGTTAAGTATTAGTAATAGCTTTAAAAAGTCGTTAGCGGACGAGATAACTAGCTTATAAACGCCGAATATTAGCGCCGAATTAGTTAATAAGACGATATTATTAGTTAATAAAAATAATAGTAGATATAACGGAATAGAACCTATTATATAACCGTTACCTAATAAAAAGTCGGATAATAAGTTATATTACGTAAATCTCTATATACGAGTATTATAAATACTACTAGAGTTAATTATAAAGGAACGTATTAGTTACTATTATAGCTTTTATAATCACGTGTTTTAAATTATCTAGAATTCTATAGATTCCTTAGAATTTCTAGAGCTTACTAATAAAAGGAATCTTTCTATTTTATATAAGCTCTAGAAGGATTCTAGAGGGAATAGAATAGAATAATTCTATAGAATATAGTTCTATATACTAAACGTTAACTAATAGGGCTACTATATTAGTATTCTAGATATAGTAATAATCTAATATATTATAACCCTAGTTTATAGATTCGAGGATTTAAGTATAGTTCTATATCTTAATTCTTAAACCTTTATCTATAGCTTAACCCTCTATAAGTAAAAAAGGACTTAGATATTTAAAGAGTATCTTTTTCTTAGTATAGTATATAGAGTAACGTTAGAGTCTTAATAATATAGTATATAGTATCTCCCGTCCGTTCTACTCCCGTCCTTTTCTATCTATACTCCTTTTTAAGGCTTATCTAATATAGATTTTTAGCTCTTCTATCTATTTCTTTCCGGACTAATTAGTACTCCTTATCCTTACTAGGGTACCGGATAGGAAAGGACAGAAGTAGTCTTTTAGTAGGTCTAAATAGGTTTAAATAGCCCGGTTTAAAACATAGTAGAAATTATAAAGTAATCCCCTCCTTAGCTCCTACGTGCCTTCGTACTAGGTATCTATTCCTAGGACCTACTATTTCACGTACCTTCGTACTATAAAAAGACTACTAGCGAACCCTCCCTGGCGAACCCTCCCTAGCGCTCTTACGTGCCTTTGTACCGTAGTAAAAAGACTATTACTTACGTAGTAAAAAGGCTATTACTTATATAGTAAAAAGACTATTACTTACGTAGTATAAAGACGACTTAGCGAACCCTCCCTAGCGCTCCTACGTGCCTTCGTACTATAGTAAAAAGACTATTACTTATATAGTAAAAAGGCTATAAAAAACGTAGGCTTTAATTTAACCTTATTTTAGCCTCTCCTTTTTATTCCTCTCTTGAACCTAGCCTTTCCTTCTTCGCTCCTATCTAGTTATATAATTCGCTCTCCTTTCCTTTACTAGGCTAAAGGCCTAGCTCTCCTACTCTACTTTTATAGGTTAGAATAGGAAAGGACGAGAGATACTATATATTATAATAATATTAGTTACTATATATAGTTATATTAAGATAATAAAGATTAGATACTATTACTATAGAATATAATAGAATAAGGAAAATATATTATTATAATATTTTAACGTACTTAGTTATATAACCGACTCTTAAAAGTATATAAGCTTAGAACCTTAGCTTAGTTTCTATCTGTTAGTATTACTCTTAGTAAAGGGATATAGTATAACTTTGTTTTATTATATTTAGTATAAGGGGCTAAGGGAGTATATAGTATTTTAGGCTAATATATAAAGTATATACCGTACTATCTAAGATAAGTATATATAACTATCCTTCTTCCTACCTAGAACCTAATTATAATAATACTATCTATAGTAATTAAACGTTTAATAATATTATTATATATTAATAAAAAAAAAAAACACGAATTTTAGAAAGTTCCCGAAAACTCCTAGAAAGCTATCCTAATACTCTATACTAGGGTACTAGCTAAATTACAAAGTTATAGCGATGCCCGATAACGGTATTATTGTTAACGGTTATAGGAGCTTACCGCTAGTTAAGCCTATAACCCCTCGAGCACCTTAAACTATAAATGTTAAACTAACTAATATAGGAGAGTCTAGTAGAAAGGGAACGGAGGGAGCGATCGAGAAGGATACTATTAAGGAGAGCCTAATATAAACCGTCCGATTCTTAGTAGCTAAGAATAGGAATATTAAGGAAATAATTAGGGCTGTTATAAAGGTAAGCGAATATAGGGTATTAAAAGAAGGGGGAAATAAATAACTAATAAGGAATTAGATTAAGGAGGATATAAAGGAGATTCTAGACTAGCGACTAGGGTATAGATAAGTAGTCTAAGAAGGGGGGGGAGGCTCCCCCCCTTAGCTAATATTATAAGTAAATATTATATAGAATACTAAACTACTAGGGAGCGTATAAGAGTATATACTCCTAACTAGATAGTTCTATAAGCTTACTATATAAGGTAGCTCTATAAGCGAGAACCTATAGAATAGAATAATAATAGAAATTATAGTAGCTATAAACTTTAGAAATACTATAGTAAAGAAAGGTATAGTAGTAATAGCTATAAGGGTTCTACCCTCGAGGGACATAATAGTAAGATTCGAGAGTAATAGATAGGCCGAATTCGTAAGGGATACTACCTAGGTAAAGAATACGTTTAGGGATAGGGCTAAGGTAGCCCGTAGAATAATAGTAGTACTAGTAAAACGCTTCCCTCTAGACGTACTCTATAATAATAAACTAGTAAGGATACTAGACTAGATAAGCCGCGGGTTATAAGTTAAGATACTTAAGGTAATAAGAATAAGAGCCTAAGGCCTAAATAGGAGAACCTAAATAAATATAAACCTTATTCTTAAGGTAGCTACTATTAAAAAGGCAAGGACCCTCTATAAGAGAGGCCTACTCTAGGAGAACTAATACTTCCCCTATAAGAGATATACGTTAGAAGTTAACCCGATATAGTACTATAGGTACTAGGGATAGGGTTATAACTCTAGATACTATAGAAAGGAAGCGAGGTATATACTTTATACCTATATAGTATATATAAGCAAAGAAGAATACCTAGTTAAGAAATAGAGTACGGACCTAAAGTATATAAACTATTATAGGCGTTACCCCTCCTTTACTATAAGGGACTACCTAGTAGCCTAGGAGTAGGTAAAGCTTACTAAGGCAAGATACCTAGATAGAGCTATTACCTTTGCTCTAGACTATAATAACTATAGAGACATAGTAGCTATATACGCTAGGGGCCTATAGGAAGGACCCTAATAGTAAACTAGCGAGCCCTTTAAACTAAAGAAACATAAGAGATCTAGTTCTACTAACCTAGTTAGGCGACTAATCCTCCTACGTAGGACAGGCTCGAGAAACAGATAGAGTATCTTAAGATTCCTATAAACCCTTAATATAGAGATATTAGGAACTAGTAAGGATAATATTCTTAGGTCTACCCTATAATAGTATAGCTAATCTACTAGAATATA
The DNA here is from genome assembly GCA_900184765.1 of Hymenoscyphus fraxineus. Classification (NCBI taxonomy): domain Eukaryota; kingdom Fungi; phylum Ascomycota; class Leotiomycetes; order Helotiales; family Helotiaceae; genus Hymenoscyphus; species Hymenoscyphus fraxineus. The sequence continues at coordinate 651,754 of LT855418.1, forward strand.
TATAAGAGCTAGGAAGCTTATACTAAAGCCCTTAATATAGAGGCTAATATTCTCTCTATATAAGAACTACTATAGAATAACTTAATAGACTTACTAAGGTACCCCTCTAGATTATAATATTACCTTATCTAGGAAGCGGGTAGAGCTCTACTCCTTATCTATAAACAGTACCCTATACCTATATAGTTATATAAGGCTAGCTAAAACTAGGCCCTTATTAAGTTTAATATAGGGTAAATAGCTATTATAATATATTCTATATACTATCTACTAAGTAAAACCTCGCCTATTACTAAGATTATAGAAAGGGGGAGACCCTAGGGACAGGTTATCCTTATAGGCGACTTTAACGCTTATAGCCTAGAGTAGAATAGATACTACTAGACTAACCTAGCGTTAGAATACGTATTATAGCTAATAGTAGAATAGGATCTTAATCTAATTACCCCCTTTAGTAAGGTAATAAGACTAGAGGACAAGGGTTAGAGAGACTCTACTATAGATCTAGCTATCTACTTAAGGACTTTTATAACCTAGAGATAAAGTAAGAGCCTACTATACTTAGACTATAAGAGTTAACTTATTAAAATTAACCTCGAAACCCCCCCCCTAGTAGAACCTACTCTAGGGTTTAGTTAGAAGCTAATAGATAAGGTTAGAGTTATAGCTAAGGTAGAGTTAATAATAGTACTAATAATTAGAATAGTTAAAGAGCTAGAGAAAGCGGTTAACTACCTTATACTAAAACTCTAGGAGATAGCTAGGCTCTCTACCCCTTTTAAGAAACTAAATAATAGAAGAGTAATATAATAGTAGAATAAGGAAGTAAAAAGAGCCTTATCTAAGGCGAAAGCCTAAGATAGGCTCTAGAAGCGCCTTAGGACTAAGAGTACTAATATCTAGAGATAAGAATCTCTAGCTAAACTTAAGAGACTTACTTAATAGGCCTAGACTAAGAGCTAGAAAAGAGTACTATAAGAGGCCTCCTACGACAATTACTAGCTTTAGAAACTAGAAAAATAGGCGAGGCTATAAGGCTACCTTTAATAAGAGGCCCTAGCCCTCCCTAGACTAGTCTTAATAGATAGGAGAGTAATAGGTAATACCTATACCTTAAAAGCTAGAATACTCTCGGAAAAGTTCTTTCTAGAGTTATTAGTAGACTACTCTAGTATATCTAATTAGTAATTTAAAAAGGATAGCTTCCCGGCCTAATACTATCTTATATAAGAGGTATCCGAAGTAGATATAGCTATAGCTATAAGGTTAGTACTATAGAAGGCCTAAGGCTTCGATATACTTATAAATAGATTCCTTTAAGAGTATAACAAGCTACTCTAACTTACTCTTACTACTATTATAGAGGCTAACTTCTTCCTCTAGTACTTCCCGACCTAGTTCGGGAGAGTAAGGGTAGTAGTACTCTAGAAGCCTAAGAAGATAAGAGAAGAAAAATCTAAGGCTAGGGCCTATAGACTAATTATACTACTCTTTACTATAGAGAAGGTAATTAAGAAAGTTCTTATAAACCGCTTTATACGCCTAGCTAAGGTAGAGGATATACTACCTAATATATAAATAGGTAATAGATCTAGCTAAAATACTAAAATAATAATTAGAATAGTTACCTAAAGTATTTATATAGTATAGTAGAATAAGTACTACGCGTTACTAGCCTAGCTAGACATAGCTAGGGCGTACGATAGAGTAGACTATAAGTAGCTCCTTTATATACTCTAAGAAAAGGGGGTCCCGAGATAGGTAGTTATCTAGGTAGGAAGCTACCTAGCTAATAGAAAGGTAATACTATACTTTAATAGTAAATATATAGTAGAATAATATTTTTAATAAGGAGTTCTCTAGGGCTCGATCCTCTCTCTTATCTTATTTATTCTTTTTACTTTAACCCTATATAATAACCTTTAGAGAGTAAAAGGGCTAGTAATAGTTAGATTCTCGGATAATATAAACCTACTAGCTATCTTAACTAGTATAGAGAATAACGTAAGAATACTTAAGGAAGGATAGAAGATCTATTAGGAGTAGGCTAGTAAGAGGGGTATAGCCTTTAGACTAGAGAAGAGTAAACTTATTTACTTTATAAGGATAAGAAGGGCCTACCTAGAGACAGTCTAGTTTAGATTAGCTACCCTAGCCCCTAAAAAGAGCGCCTGATTCCTTAGAGTATAGCTTAATAAGAAACTAAACTAGAAAGCCTATAGAGAAGCTATCTATAAAAAACTAACTACTTAGATATTTACCTTTACTAGACTATTAGTAAAGATATAGGGTATAGATTTTAATAGGTCCTACTAGGTATACGTAGTAGTTATATATAGTACAATAGTATATAGAGTATTAGTATAGTACTACTAAACTAGGAGAGATAAAAAGACTAAGGGTATAATAAGGACCCTTCTACCTTACTAGAACAAGTACCTTTAAGTTATTATAAAAGCTTATAGAGTAATAGCTATTAGAGATCTCAAGGTTAAAGGGGACTATACCCCTATTAACTTATACCTAAATAGTAAGGTTACTAAATTCGAGAAAGTATACTAGAACCTCCTAGTAGGTAAGGCTATTAGAGATATATATAAAAAGATCTAAAAGAGGCTTCTTAGAAGAAGGAGAGGGAGACTAGTACTAGTATAACTACTAATACCCTAGTTAGCTAAAGTAAAAGATAGTTAGTTTAGAGATTAGCTTAGGAGTAAAGAGGCGTCTATTAATAAGAAGGAGGTAGCTATAAGAGACTAGGCTATAAGGATCTAGGCTAGCTATTAATAGATAAGAGAACTTTACCTTAGAAGGTAACTAGAAGTAACAGATAATATTAATATCCTTAATAGTAACTAGTAACTATAAGAACTATATAGGAACCTTCTAAAAGTAAAGAGCTCCTTACTAATCTAGGTAAGGATAAGAAAGATAGGCCTTAGGGAGTTCCTATTTAATAGGAGGGTCCTAAATTAACTTACCCTATATTATAGGTATAGCCTTAGAACTAAGAATATTAGTTACTTTATACTCTACTACCTTAAGCTATAGGATAACCGCGCTAGACTCTAGAGAGACCTAGATAGATAGAGAGCTACTAGCCTCGGGGATATTAGAGGCGCCCTACGTAGTAAGGAAAAGGCTCTAGTAATAATCGCCTAGCTACTCTTGCTTAACCGTCTAAGTAAGTATTAACTAGCTCTTAAGCTTAAAGGAGAAAGGAGAGAGGATTAATAGGTAGAAGGGCTATTAGATATATTAAGTAAGTAGAGGGTACCGCGAGGGAGGCTATACCTTAGGAAATAGTAGCGCCGTCTCTAATAGAGGCCCTTATAATACTAGACTCTAATTGTTATTCGCTTATTTCTTTCTTTCTTTATCCCTATACTTTATTAGTTAAGCCCTAACTATTACCCGGGAATTTATTCTTAGCTACCGAGCAGGTAGATAAGCCTTATACCTAGTATTCGACGGCTACTAAAGAGAAGAAGATAGGCAAGACCTATAGAGCTAGTTAGTAATAGCTAGAGTTTAGATTTGTAGAAGTTCCGTATACCCTTAGGGTAGGCTATACGCCTAGCGGCGTAAGACAAATAATATTATATATTAATCTACCCTATACTCCTCTTAACTATATAGAAGGGTTACTCCCGAAGTAAACTCTCCCTTTAACTTTATCCTATAATTAGTCTCCCTATTTACGCCCCCTATATAGCCTAGTATACTCCCCTACCTAGCGTCCTTTGTCCCGTTCGGGAATCTTTTTAGGAGCTAGCCTTTAGGTGTTAGTTTCCGCTAGAGGTTACTTATAATTAGAGATAAATTAATTAATTAATATATATTATATAGAATAATTTAGTAGAATAGTATTAGAAGGGAGTTTAGTATCACGACCAGGGTATAAATAGGAAATAGGTTTAAGTTATAACTTATATAAATATTGTTCTTTAAAGATATATCTAAAACCAGAAGATTTTAATTTCGATCCTCTTCCCCCCATCCCTTCCTCATCCATCCCCTTTATTTCACCCCACTTCACCCCTTCATCCCTTCACCCCC
>LT855418.1:655944-674545 GCA_900184765.1 Hymenoscyphus fraxineus
CATCCTTCCTCCTTCCTCCCCCAAGATCCCTTCCTAATATACCACTATAATCTCAAGTGTATCAGGATCAGAATCAAATCTAATCCCATCCCATCCACTCCCATCCCATCCAATCCCATCCCATCCACCCATCAACTGCACCCATCAACTACACACCTTCTAGCAGCCTCAGAACAAACACTAAACACCAAACTAAACACCAAACACCAATATATACACTCACCATTCTCAAGCTGCCCACATTTCCAAACCCCGTTACCCAATCACAATCACAATCCCAAAAGACACACGGAATACAATCAAATTCCACTCTTTAAAGGCTTAAAAGACACTTCATTCATCGGTACCTACAGTGAGACCGCTTCCTGTCACAAACTACCACACAAGAAAAGGTCGTAGTTTCAATATCCGAATTAGTAGAGTTGCAACGACCAAGTACCCTACTGCACATACATACATACATACATCCAAACAAAAGGGTCGTAAAAAACTCCCCATCCAAGGTCCAGGATATAGTATGCCCACCCTCACCAAATAAAACGCACCCAGAACGCCAACCAATCAACCAGCCATCAAGGGGTACGTATCAGTATCTCACCCCCTCCATTTCCCCTCTCCCCTCCCCATCCATCCATAAACCTTACCACCAAACACCCNCCAAGGCGTAGTGCCAGTCTGCATATTCAGTTGGTTAAGTTGCTGGTGTCGTTGAAGGGTATTCTGGATGTGTTCCGGCGCGAGCGTACCCATACCCACGATTTGCGGACAGAGAGTGGGATTGATGGGATCGGTGGAGGTGGTATTAGGAGGATGATAGAGGGTTGTTGGATTGGTAGTGGCCGGTGGAGAGAGAAGGAGATTCCCATCCGCCCCCATAAACGTCGGCAAAGCGTTGCCATACTGCATTGGCGCCGGCCTGATATTCTCCTCCCTCATTCCAAGCTCCAACTCTCCTCCCCCAATCCCACTACCCGAATACCCCTCCCTCCGTAGTCGAGCCTTGCCCATCAAACTCCTAATCGGCTTCCATAACATCCCACTCCCTTTACTAGACTTGACAACCATATCCCAATTACCAAATACAGAATCCAGTGCACGCCACGCACGCTCCACGATGGTGGAATTTCCACGGATGGCCAGTTCACCCAGGAGGTACGCAATTGCGTGCCACTGAATATATGTTGAGAAGAGCCAACCCCATTGCTTTGTTGTGCTTTCAGCTTGTAGGACTTGTGAGAACTCGAGGATCTCGATAGAGGACATGAAGAGGCTGTCGCGGGTGTCTTGGGAGAGGGTGCTGGCTTTGCCGGGTCGGGTAAAAGGGTGGTAGAGGAGTAGTTTGATCTGGGGAGTTTGTTAGTTTTTGTATGATAACGGTATATAGAAGCGAAAGGCAACCCAGTGGATGTTTTAGATGTGGAAAGTTCAAGGGATTAAGTATGAAATTTAAGACGGAAACAACCTTCGCCATAATCAACCTAGCAACCGTAGCTGCAACCCAATAAAGCGGTCCCGCATCCTCACAATACTTCAAATACGTCTCCTCCAAATGCATTGCGCACTTCTTAACCATACCCTGCTTTTCCTCAAAGGTCAGTACTTCATGACCCAGACTATTACTTTTCAGCCCAGGCGGAACATATGAGATTTGGCGCGAGAGGCTACAGATTTCGTAACGAATTAGACAGAATGTCATTTCCGAGACGCCTGGTTGGGGAGTGGGCAACACTGTATCGTTTGGAGAGAGATCTTCGTCGTTGCATGAAGTAGGAAATTCGGTGTCAAAGGTGTGGTCTTGTATCGTGGGGTCAGAGCCGTGGTCCTCGGAGGCGCGGACGTCTAAAAGGCAGACTTGCCCTGGGAACTCATTAGTCGTTGTCAGGTAAAGACTCCTTAAAGAGAGTTTCATGAAGGAAGAGATTTGTTGAAATATGCACGTGATAAGTGAAAAATGTTGTAGTAACCAGCTCTCATAGCTAAAACTTTGCGGAACAATGCCTAGAACTGTTGTAAAGATTCAAAGCAATTGCAGAGTTTGATCCAAGGCTTAGAGAGAATAAGAGCAATCAATCCAAATTCTAGGATCAGTTGACTCATTAGTCTGGAAAGGTAGAAGATTGGGGAGAGCCATCATAAGCTAATTCTCTTGACCATGTTCGGAGGGTGGAGAAAAGGAGGTGAACACCTAGATTTCAGTAGCGTGAAAAAATGATGAAGAGAAAAGCCACAGCAACTTACACCACAGTCGTCGCCTCATCTCAGTATCAAATGGGGGCAAGCCAAACTTCTCGCCATCTCGATGTAGACCTAGAGATTGTGCAATCCTGATAGCAAGACCAGTCATAGTCCACACAAATTTCGTGTCATCATGTCGCCTCACACATACCAGAAATAAGATGAAAGCCTGAACAGTTACGATCTCGTTGGTATTGAGTAAACCAGCTCTGGCCAGCGCTTGCTCAGTCCCAAATCGATATTGATTAAGGAGAGTTGTTTTTGCGACGCCAAAATTGGATTGTACTTGTTCGGCATTCATGGACGTGACTGTAGCAAAATAAATTGAGAACATGAGTGCCTCGGTGCTTTTGCTTAGATTTTTCAGATTGTTCTGGACTTCTTTGATTGTTTTGGTCATTGTTGGAGCATGTAATATCTTGACTAATGGATGGACGTTTTCCAGAAATGTCTCCCAATAGAATGGGATTTGAGAGGGTAAAGGATGTAGACTTCGAAGGTCGACATCCGTACTACTATAACCCATCAGGAAACCTTGATGTTTGCCATCTGTGATAAAATCTTTCGGTACAGGTGCGGCATCCGAGTCGGACTCGAGGTCTTGATCGTCTAGCATTTCTCTGATTTCCTCCACTTCATCTGTAATCTGACTCCAAAAGGGGTGGGAGAGATATCGACTTTTCCCACCATCAAAGACCATTCGACCGAGTCCCCCCTGGGCGGGGTCTCTTCCATAATCGGATTTCGAAGGTCCGTCCCCAATCTTGTACGCTTTGGTGATCCATTCTTTTTTGGAGCCTGTCCTCTCGTCTACTCCGACCACTCTCAGCTTATATGGTCTTGCAATTGGGTGTGCGGTTGAAGATTCGCCTTCTGCGTGCATGGAGCTATCGCTGGCGGGAGAGGGTCTGCCTGCTTCTATCTCGACCTGGCCCGAAAGTTCTTCTACTACACCCTCCAACTTTTTGAGTCGTTTCAACAATGCTTCCTCTCGCTCTGTCGTCGCCTTTCCACCCGCCTTAGGACGCCGTGGGGCTCTTCCCGGAGCAGGAAAAACGCATTCGGAGCCCGCCCTGGCGCAATTGGAACATGGCTCTTTTTTATCGCATTTGACTTTGCTTCCCAATTCACTCAGGTCAGCTCTGCCCTTCGCGTGATATCTACATTTCTTCTTACCGTCGTCGACACGTCACACATGATCTTGCACTGAGAGAATGAGAAGCCGCATGCGAAGCCTTTCTCTGTTCCGCAGTCACTGCGTAACTTGGAGGATCGGGTGGTGAGTATGCGCCGGTTGGGGATTCGGTTTGGGCCGTTGGAAACATGGGAAAGGCTGTACTCGAGTAGATGGAATTGTGGCTTGTCCAATTGTAATCCTAATAGGCTTCCAATTCTGGTTGTATGTAATCACTTTTCCCTGAATACTCTACCTAGGTAATCATCTGGACGTAGGGTAGGACGAACATGTGAGGTGTATGCAGGAAGAACGCGCAAGAAGTGGTGAGATATTCTCTTTGTACTCGGTACGAGTGAGTCAAACTACCTTCGCTTCGTACCTATGAGGTGAGGAAGTGACGGTTGAAGCCTTGCGCGGGAGCTTCCAGGTTTCCACCCATACCCCTGTATATACGGCTCCGGCGGGGGAGCTGGAGGGCTGGAGGGGAGAAGAGGGGGGACATAAGCCGCGGATTTTGACTAATCTCCATTCCCGGATGTAATCCACCGACTAGGTAAGCTACTGTGCATCTACTGGGCATCTACTCACTTGCAAAGCGGCAGTGATAGCGGTCATTCGCTACTCTTGAATTGTTCCAAAGCATAGGTAGGTAACCGATCATCATCAAATGATCCTTTGCAATCATCTATTAGCTTACAGTAGAGTAAACATTATTTGGATGACTACTTAACGACGTTAGCGTTGGTATTCTCCAATACTCTGTAAACAGACCCAAACCCTGGTGAGCTCGGTGGGTGGCTCGAGGCTCGAGGGTGGGTGAATGCCGCTTTAAGCGAGGCGAGGCTAAGCAAAGAAAGCTCTGGAAGGGACGACGAGTCGACAACAGAACGTCATCCTCGCATCTACAAATTGATCCTCAACGACCTGTCCTACCTTACAGTACCTATTCAAATTGAACTACATCAACCACAACCATCATTCTTGTCGACGAATAACTCATATCCAAGATGGCATTTGCAATGCGACAACCATTACGACTGGGCTCTACAGTCGTGGTAGCATCAAAATCAGCCTTCAGATCCGCACCGATACGCGCATTTCACTCCAGCAAACCCGCAACGAACTTCTTCTCATCGCGAACCGCCACTCCTCTCAACGCCTTTACCAAAGCTCGCAATGCCTTCCGACAGTCGAGATCATATCAGATGCCAGCTGCCTCGCCCACCGCGAGTAGCGCTACATTGATGCAAAAGCTAGCTGTGGGAGGTGCGATGGTGGGAGGAGGATTGGTCGTCACAAATCTCATGTTCAACCGAGAAACCCGGGAGGATGGAGGTATGCCACCTTTCGAACGCGCATACCTAAATGATACTTTCATGCATACCGGCTTGGGTGTTGGAATCATCGGCCTTTCGGCGAGAGCTATGTTTCAATCACCACTTGTATACCGAATGATGGCCACCAAACCATGGATCGTGATGATTGGAGGACTGGCTGTCAGTATCGGAACAATGATGGGAACGCGAGCTACCTCCCCAGATAAGTAAGTTGCGTCCCTATAAAACACTGTAAACTTTACTAACATCCAATAGCTATGTCCAGAAATATGCTCTCTGGTCCGCCTTCAACGTAACCCAAGGTGTCCTCCTCGCCCCTCTTCTCTTCATGGCACCACCTGCAATCATGGCTAAGGCCGGTTTATACACCGTAGCAATGATGGGATCCATCTCATTTGTCGGAGCTACCGCAAAGCAAGAGAAATACCTTTACATCGGTGGACCTCTGATGGCCGGTCTCGCAGTCGTCGCCGTCTCTGGTTTTGCTCCCCTCGTTCTTCCTGTTACCGCTGTGCGAACCCTCGCATTTACCGAGAACCTCTGGCTATATGGTGGATTGGCAGTCTTTGGTGGATTCACACTTTATGATGTTCAGAAGATTCTCGCACATGCACGAATGGCTGAGCGAGGTTTGATTCCAAAGGATCCGGTTAATGAAAGTATTAGCTTGGAGTTGGATTTCCTCAATATTTTCGTTCGTATGGTTCAGATTTTGATGATGCAACAGCGACGAAAGTAGAGGGGCCTAGGATACTGTACTTTTCTTTTTTTCCTTCTTCTATTCAATACCATGTGGAGTGGGGGGGTCAAGCGATTGCGTTGTGTGTTTTGCAGAAGTGGATAGTCCTCCTCTCTCTCAGTGTAAAACTAAAATTAAAAAAACACTTCATAAAAACGTAATACAATATCTTACGCTAATTCGCTGGACTTGTGATATGTGTCATTGGAGAAGGATGATAGAAATGTCTCCGTTGCTGCCACCCGTATTATCGTAATATTGTTAGTTGATTGTAATTGTTCTAAAGATAGCAGAGGTTTTGCTCAAGTTCGCTTTTATCTCGTAACCTTGATGGCACATAATCCTTCCGAAAGGATTCTTGCCATAGAGCTTGGATTCCATAAGTTCTTTTGTAATCCCATAATTCTCTTTCGGCCATTCACCATTTATTCCTCATTAATATTTGGAATCTTATGTATGAGGAATCAAAGTGGCAAGGGCCCGATTTGTCATTGACGAATCAGGGGAGAGCCTCGGCACCCCTCGATGACGACTTGACATCCCTGTATGCTTCAAAGCTCCATACATAAACCCCCCCTCCGTCGCCATCCTAAACTCCCTATTCAAACCCAGCTTCGCAAAGCATCAAATACATTCCATAACCATCCAAAAGACCATAATACAAACTGTCTCTCACACTCACCCCCCGCGCCCTCCTCATCGGCATCACAATCCTCATAATGGCCGCAACCATGCCCCTCTTCCTCACCCGTCTCCTCCGCCCCTTCACCACCTCCAGCTCCCTCCGTCTCGCCCCCGACTCCTCTGCCTCCCTCCCAGCGGGCGCCCAAAAGGCCACCATCGCAGCGGGCTGTTTCTGGGGCGTCGAACACATGTTCCGGCGGGAATTCAAGTCGCGGGGTCTCTACGACGCACGAGTAGGCTACATCGGGGGCAACACCTCGTCACCCTCTTACCGCGCGGTGTGCAGTGGTGCGACGGGACATGCGGAGGCGCTGCAGGTTACGTTTGATCCCGAGAAGGTTTCTTATCGGGAGTTGATTGAGTTTTTTTATAAGATGCATGATCCGACGACGAGGGATTCGCAGGGTCCGGATCGTGGGAGTCAGTATCGGAGTGGGATTTTTTGGCATGATGAGGGGCAGAAGGCGGTTGCGGAGGAGGTGACGAGGAAGGTGGATGAGAAGTGGTGGAAGGGGAAGGTTGTGACGGAGATTTTGGAGGCGGGGGAGTGGTGGGATGCGGAGGAGTATCATCAGAAGTGAGTTTCTTTTTCTTGGGATGGGCTTTGTTTTTGTTTCTTATGTAATGTTTTGGGGAGAGTAGAGGATTGATGGTTGCTAATGTGCTTTTCAGGTATTTGAATAATAACCCTGGTGGTTACGAATGTCCAAGTCACTTCTTAAGGAAGTTCCCACCTTTGGATTAAACACCCCTTGAAGGCAGTTCAGATATCTGGACTAGGTGGTGGAAATACAAGAGACTGGCAACGGGATTACGCAACGGGATTACGGTTGTATATGGAATTTAGTTTGATAGGAGATTGAACGTTAGCGGGAGAGGTAATGATAAGATGACAAACCAAAAACACCTAGACAAATTCAACATTTTTCGCGAGCATCGAGGTTCCTAAATCTTTTTGTCATCAAGCCATACTAGAAGAACGACAGAAAAAGATATATATATATTGTCTATACTTGATAATATTTGCCCCTTTTAAATAGGTCCTCATTACCAACATGATCGCATAAACAAACTCCAATGCATGTTTCCCAATTAACCCCAACGAAGAAATATGATGCTGACAAACAGCTTGACAGCCTTACAGTAAACCAAACGAAGGTTATCGTTTACAACCTAACCACCCAACCCCCCAGGTTGCAGCGGATTTCGAGAGCATTGACAGTCCCACCGACCAACAGAAATAATGGCCAACTCAGGACAATACTCATACGCCTTCTTCTGATGTTCCTGCCCATTCTTCGACCTGAACATCCCGCCTTCGGAATACGTATGAAACCCCAAGGGCATCTCATCCGGATCCTTACTCCAATCATTCACGACCCCAAAGCGAATCGCCTCCGACACATTCGCTATCCTCGCATCCGTCAAATTCCTCATCGTCTTCCAGAAATAGGCATCTTCCGACGCCATCCCACCCGCTTTCTCGTACTCCTCAAACGAAAACGTCTGAATCTGCTTCACGAAGTGCGGGATATACCGCAGCGTAAACCCGCCCACGATTTCCGAGACATCGTTCCCCTCGTGCGACGCGCCGATAAAGGAATACCCCTCGTTGACGAAATCATTGAGGGTTCGTTTCGAGGCGGAGCAGATCATGCTATCGTCTTGGAAATAGAAGAGCCATTCCGCGGGCCACAGCCACTCCTCGTAGAGGTAGGGGCGTGAGAGGAGATGGTTCATGTGCCCGTAGTCGCCGAGGAAGCCGTTGCTGGAGAGCTCTTTGGGGACGGGGTCGATGAATAGCTTTTTCATTCGGACGAAGCGGCGGATTGTGGGGTTTGTTTCTAGCAGGTTGATGGATGCGTCGCTGCCCATGAAGCGGAAGGACCATTCGGGTGGGACGACGGATATGAAATGCACGAGGAGAGGGATGAGATATGGAAGGGGTCGGCTTTCGATGAGTAGCGCAACTTTCGTCCGGTCCAGTAAGCCATTTGGTGTCGGTACGGCCTTCAGGTCCATCTTCTCGGCTGCCATTTCCGACGCAATTTGCTTGTGCCATGCGGTGTCGAGCCTGGGTACGATTTCGGCTTCTGGTAGTCGTAGTTCTTGGTGGAATGCCGTCAGGCTGCTGATCACATCCTGCGTCCCATACCACGACGACGTGGGGTTAAAATGCCATACCAGCGCCCCCAGTACCAAAACCGCGAGACCGAACAGTTGGCGTTTATACAACAGCGAGAGCGCGGCGATCATTGCGATTGCGTCTTTGTCGGTCAACGAACGTCCTCTTACTCTTACTCTTACTCTTTCTCACGATCCTATCCTATCCGTTCGAGCAAAAGAAAGTTGGCGATGCGGAAAAGTAGTGGTGGGTCGACTGGTGGTGGGAATGCTTATGTACCAATACCAAAGGGATTTCCTCCCATTACGCAGCCAATTAGCCCTCTTAGGAGAAACCTCGTTGCGAGGGTCCTCGCTGATGGAACGCCTGGGCTATCATCTTAACTTTGACCGTTGGTGGCGTTGAATGGTTGAGCGCGAGGGTTCACATCCCCGCTCGAGGGATCATCCTTTGTGCTTGTGGTCCCGAAGAGGGTTTCAGCTTCCCGAAATAAGTGGGTGGTGGAGGTTCATGTGGGATCGTAACGGTTTTTGGGATATATATTTAGGAACTAATGTAGTAACTGGAATTACCACATTGTAAGAGACGAATCCTGCGAATCATTAGATTGTGTTAGCAAATATGCAACTTCTGATATAGAGATATCAATGAGAACAAGTAAAACAGTCCAACAACATTTGCAAAAGTGGTCTGATGTCCTCTGAGTCGGAGGCACGAAACTGCGTAAGTATTTATGGTATCAAACAACCTTAAGCCTACCTAGCTAGTGGGTCTATACCAACACGTGACCGAACGAGTTGTATATACCTACCTAGGTAGGGCTAGTGGAGGTACCCACCATCGAGACAACAACCTTGCCAAACATCACGCCGCGGGTATAATTGTAATGAGTTTCTGCTAGCGCTAAGTAAATTCCTCTTCCTTAAACAAAAATTGCTTTTCTGCTGGTACTAGGGAGTAGGACATGAAAGAACACCTCTCCGCAGATACCCTTGTTCTCAGATGTAAATAAATTACTTTTTACTTGTACTTGTACTCGTTGTAAAGTAAGTTATTCATATATATGGGACTGAACGGCGAACGCTATTGTATACCGTGTCATCTGAAAGATGTTTAGAACATGCTTATTTACGCTCGGATGTGCGGTAAGTTCCTTCTCTAGTCTGATCGTTTGAGTTTCAGAAGGTTGAGTTTATGTTTAGGGCGGTTGTTGTGATATTCCCTTTGTTTATTACTCTGTCGCTTTGCTGATTTAAGGTTGGGTGGTTGGGTAATAATGGAATGTTTTATAAGAGTGGAAATGTTCTCGCTGAAGGTTTGGTTTGATGGAATATGTCTACGCATACTGTGCTATAGCAATGAACTTTACTCGTAAACCTACCTACCCTTTGTAACTCGCAGGGCGCAGAGGTCGTCGCAGAGAGGTGGGAAAGGTTCTAAATGCTTGGTTAGCGAATCTATCGTATTATTGAAATGCGCCGTATTGTTGTAATTTATTTGTAAGAAGTTTTAGTGCTGATTACCAAAAGTAGCTTGAAGGTGGCTATCGGCACTATTCTCGGACCGGTATTCGGTACCGTAACGTAAATAATTGATTCAATCTAGGAAGCTTACTAATGAAGTAATAGTTCCGTAACTAGTATATTCCATCCCAATCACCTAATATACTACCTATCCTCTAATAGAGTCTCGAAGATATACCTCTAATCTAATAACCCTTTCTAATAGTTAATATACGTTAATACTACGCTCTCGCTTATAGTTAGTAGAAGTAAGTATATTAAGGAAGTAAGTATATTTTTTAACTAAGCTATCTTCTACTAGCGTTAATCTTTAAGCTATAAGCTTCTATATAGGCTTAAAAAGAAGCTCTTTATTAACTCTATAATATAGTATTCTATAAGGTAAATATAGCTATAGTATAGAAGATACTATAGATAATAGAAGAGAGAGTACCTAGAAGGTATAAAGTATATATTTTATTAGAGCGTACGTATTATACCCTACTAAAATCTAGTATTACTACTTAGGTAGAAATACTAAAACTCGTTTATATTATACGTAATTCGTCTTTGAAATACGTACCTAGGTAGTCTTTTAGTATAGGACAGTACTTAATTATAGCTACAAATTTATATTATTTATATATTTTTCCGACCGGTAGAAGTAGCCTTGTGTCGTAGTTAAGAGCGGTATATACCTGGCTAACAATGTACTTGCTTCCTTAATGCACTTGCTTCCACTAACTATAAGCGAGAGCGCAGTAGGAACGCGCACTGACTATTATCTACATGCTCGTCCGATATTACCACATTATATTAGACGCATGGACCACGCCATTAGAGGCTTGATCTCTGCTCGCATAAGTCTTGGATAGATTATAATATGCAACCCGAATATTTAATACGCTCTCGAATATTAGCATGATGATAATAAATAATGCGGAGTTTTGGGGTTCTTCTAAAAATATCTTTCTTGATGTAATTAGGGCCGTCTTTTTAGTAGATGTAGAGATTATTGAGATTGTAAATAGTTGGGGCTGGAGAATTTGCGGGCAAGATTTTATTTGCTCTTATTCGACTAATAAGTGCGGCAGGCTTCAAGTGAAAAGTTTCTCGGTTCTTGGAAAAATACAACCCGTGGCGAGTCCTTGGAGGAATATAGATTTATGGACTATAGAAGGGGAGTTTCGACTCGATGGAATATCAACATTTGAGACCATTATATCCTGTGATTTTTTGAAAGTTTCAGATTCGACTTAGATCATACCTTATTATCGCGATATATCTACTACTTTTATTACGTGGATATCGGAAAGCTTAGCCTGTACGAGTACTCTAGCTAGTACTCGTCCTTTCCATATTATTAATCAATCAACTATTATACTAAATTTTATATAATACTATTACTACTATCTTTTACCCTTATTTACGAGTATCTCTCGTACTAAGACTTATAGATATTATAAATGATATGATGAGGGAGTTCATTAACACGGTTCCTCCCTCGTAAGATTCCATGGCAGAATGAGTACCCCCCTGGTGGTACTAAACATTTGGAAAATTCAAAACACCGAACTGGAGATGTGGTAACCTTTTAGAATGGATACTTCACCCCTCACCGTCCTTCACTCTCCTTCACCCTCATCTCGCCACCGCCCCTCCTAAAACAATGTTGTGTGTAACAGCTTGATAGAATGATATTTGAAAATGATGTTATGATGAGGTCAATCGACCCGTAAAGATTTAGTTTTCACGATCAGAGTTCTCCAAGGAGGGTAGGAACTAATTATCAACGATATGGAACTTTCAGGTAGTGCGATACGAGGGAGGTAATCTAATTCGTTCGCTAAAATACTCAAGGGGCGTATTGCTGACCGCAGTGTGGCTGTGTACTGTACTACACCAACAGATGACCAACAATGTCCCACAAAACAACGAACTTCTCCTCTCCTCCCAGTAAGTCATAATTAAGTCTCTAAGAGCAAAGCAAGTGTACTGTGCTTTTATTCACTATTCTGATCTCCAATCTCAGACAGCGACATTAACGTTCTCCACTTCCTTCAGCCTACTTCTATAATATTCCCTCGATGTCTGACCGAAACATTTCGACTTTCAAGTCTCGAAAAAATTCAGCCTCTTCAAAGATGAAATTATTGTTTAAGAAGACTAGTCCGCAAAATCTCACCTCAGACCAGGAGACCAAACCCTCTACCTCCGATCTTGCCATTTCAATTCTACCCACCTCACGCTTAGAGATCAGTAACGTTCCACCAGACCCCCAAGAGCAATCTCAGTTCCTCGGCACCCTACCTCTCGAGCTCCGTCGTGAGATATATGGGCACGTTGTCAATGGCTATGGAACAGTCCAACACATCTTCCTCTCCCAAAACCTCTTAAGACAAGTACGCTGCGCGGAGCCAAATTCGCCCTACTATCACAACGACGAACACGACGGCGAGAACTGGCCCTGCGAGGTGCAAGATAATTCAGAACGCAACAAAAAACATAGTGGGTGGGAGATAGCGCCCCTACTGTTGACCTGCAGAAAGGCATATCTAGAATTGACCGAAGTCTTCTTTTCATCTACTATATTCCGCCTCAACATGGATGCTGCGATAAAACTTCTGGCCAGTTTCCCAGCAGCACCCCACGTGGCCCGAATGCAACTTCACGTTTTCTTCTCCCCCAGTTCATCTATGTACTCGCCCCGTTACCAAGCCTGGCCTGTTGACCTCACAGCTGAGAATACCTATCCTAGGGTCAATGACTTCCGAGATGATTGGGAATCCTTTTGGCGATCATTTGTCATGCAACGGCCACGAAGCCTGATTATAGAGATTCTGGATATACTGGGACCGTCCAGAGAGGCGAGGGAAAAGGAAGGGATTTTTAACACGAAGCTACCGTGGCCTGTGGGTGTAGAGACGAGTGAACAGTTTAGGGGGGTAGAGTTTATAAATAGGAGACCCTCTGAAGGACAGGTTCCTCGAGGACAGGATGTTGACAAGGGAGATCCAGGACCGCCATTGCCTAGGGGCTTTTTAAGGGGGCGTTTGAACATTTGGCGAAATAATCACCATGGAAATTAGTTGCAGGGAGAGTGGTTAGATATGCATATCCACTGCACGAGTCTTTTTATGTTAAAGTCTCTTGTATCAATGGATTTCAAATCACTTCAAATGCTAACTCTAACACTCATTCCCAAGTCCGCTTTTATATAAGATAATCCTCTACAACCGGTTCGTCGTCCATTCCCCGCATCTAGTCGTGTCCAACATGGTGTCTAGCTAACGTCTGTTCACCAGAAAAGTCCAGATGAGAGACCGCAAGGAAAGACTTCTACCTGAGAAACTGCAAGGTCCCATCCTTATTCACTGTGTAGCCTCTATGCAAGACAAGCTCCACTGCCAAGGCAAAATAAGCGAGGTTATCTATACCTCTCAGCACCTCCCTTCTACCTGCACTTTAATACATACCTGCATTATAACTCAATTGGCATCTGGCAGAGTTCTTCTATCCATAGCAACTTCCTTCCAGCGCATCATCCCAGTACCCCGTGACAGAAGTATGCGTCAACTGAGTCTATTAGCACAAGGCTTAATATACAAAATATCCCACTCACCTCATAAAGTAACACCCTCTTGAAGCCTCCCACCGTTCCAATTGGACTCACAGGGTCTTTGTTTACCTTTAAGATAGCCCTTTCTAATAGTCCATTAGCTTTCGCGTTAGCCGCCTTTTTTAGTAGCACGTCTAACATTTTATAGTCCGGCGGCGGTCTTGTAATCTTTCTCAAGAACTATGGGCACAGCTATGTAGTATCAGACTGAGGCTCTTGCTGCTTATTACCGTCTCTGTTCTTTGTCTGTGTCTCTTCCAAGGTAAGGTTGAAAGTGGTGGCGGTTGTCGCGACGAAATCGCCTGTGGTATCTACAAAACCACGACAGCGGTTCATTCGCTTAAGACTTCCTGGGCTGACCATTTGTGCGGATCTGTCTGGGTCTAAATAGCCTAATATACTTCCGCCTGTTGCAATAACATCCCAGACGCGGTCGTCGGAGTAGTAGATAATCTGTAACGGGTGTTAGCCGGAACTTTTAGGAGGACATAGCTTTGTCCGTAGATACAAGTGGCGTTATCAATTGGTTCACTGAGTTGTGCAAGATACCAGACTATGACTACCTCGCTTAAGACGCTACTGGAATTGACGGACGAAGCGATGAATGAGAGTAGTTCATACCACATGTTCAACTTGTGGCTTGGAGCTGGTGAAAGTGGGCATCTGTTGTATCTTTCCAAGTCCATCTAGGTCTGGCCAGTTAGAATATTACGGCATCCTGAATGTACCACTAAACCAGATGACCAAATCGCAAATCGCAAATCACAGAAGTTATATATTTACTACTACTATACTAAAGTGCCTATGCCCCCACATCCCCACCCCTCCGTCAGACTTCGTAGCCTTGAAATTTTCACGTATACTCGCCACCCTCACAGTCGCACCCTCGCTGTTGCACCCCCTCGCTGTCGCACTCCCTTACTGTCGCACTCCCTTACTGTCGCCCACCCTTACTGTCGCTTACCCTCGCTGTCGTACCCTCACTGTCGTATAAGGGTTGTACCCTAGTATATTGTTTAGAAGAGAGAGAGAGAGCAGCGGCGGAGAGGACAGAAGCGGGGAAATATTTTCGTGTGTGTCGCTTATCCCAGCCTCGAATACTCCCTTCCTAAAATAGCTAGGCTAGCACGTGTTACGCTAACAATTGTTTGCTACCTAGTCGCATTTCCTCCCGCTCTCTCCCTCCTACTTTTCCCTTCTCTCTTTTTTACGACAGCGACAGCGAGTATACGACAGTGAGTATACGACAGTAAGTAGGCGACAGTGAGGAGGCGACAGTGAGGGTAGGCGACAGTGAGGGAACAGGCAGTCAGGGTGTCCACGTAAAAATGCCTGCCTACCTTAAAGGGAAGGGGGGGGTTTTAAAGACCGTCCTAGGATAGTTACGTGAAATTAGCCGTCCTAGGACCGCCCCGACATAATTCTATAATATAAGACGGTCTTAATTTAAGACTATTATTAAATATTACTATTATAGCTTACGATAGTTAATAGATAGTTATATAGCGAAGACTAACTTAGGATTTTTTAATAGTTATATAATATAACTATCGTAGGACTGTCTCCTTATTATAGAACTGTCTCCTTATTATAGAACTGTCTCCTTATTATAGGATGGTCCTAGGACGGTCTTATACTTTCCTTTTAGATATAGGGGTTGCGTATAGACGTAGCGTAGGACTTAGTATTACTCCTAGAGCCTTAATTCTAATACTATATAAAATATAAGTCTAGATTCGATTAATTCGGGCAAAGTTCATACGCGTATTATATATACGCTACCCTCGTAGGTTATTATATATCTTTTAACGATTAGGTATATAGGTAGGGAGGTAGTAAGGTAGATAGGTGGGTAGGTAAAGAAGGAAGGTACGAAATAAGGGTATTTTTAGCCTTAGTACCCCTACGTACTTAAGTTAGTCCTAGGACGCTTGTAGGATAGCTATAGGATAGCTATAGGACGGCTATAGGACGGCTATAGGATAGTTATAATTTACTAATACCGTAGCTAGTAAGTATAGTTATATTTTATTAATACTATTATAAGTAAGTATAGTTATATTCTTTTTTTACTATCTCGGAGACGGTCTTATAAAATAATAATCCTAGTTTTAGAAGGGTACCTAGGCGGTTCTCCTCTAGTCTTAAATTTATAATAGTCTTATAAAGAGTAAGCGAAGTAATTAAGGAGCTTATAACGAAGATTATAAGTGAAGTTCTTTACTATAGTAGGTTCTAAAAATACGAGGTTAACCCGAGGACCTATTCTAATTAGCCCCTAGGAGAACCTAGGGCCTATTCTAATTAGTAACCTAGGGCTCTTCTAATTAGCGACTAAAAAATAGCGCGTAGTAAAACGTATTTAGTAAGGAACCGGTAGAACGTAAAGTATAAGTAGGGAATACGAAGGTACTATTATACTACGCCTATATTAAGCTAGAATTATATTTAAAACATATATAATTAGAGTATAGGATATCTAAGAGACTCGGCTATAATTTAGTACTCTCTCTATACTTTTATAACTTCTATAGCTAGAGCTAGGTAGGTTAGAAGTAGCGTATAACTATAACCGTAGTAGTTTTAGTAGTTTTAGTACCTTATATCTACAAGGTACTTAGGTACCTATACGGGGGTTCGGGGGCTAGCCCCCGAGATTAAGAAAATTAATAACTAATTAATTAATAACTAATACTTAATTAATAATAATAACTAGGGGGGTTCGGGGGCTAGCTCCCGAGAGAAAATAAAGATTAATAATAATAATAATAATAATAATAACTAATTAATAACTACTAAATAATAACTATTAATTAATAACTAATTAATAACTAAATAATAGTTAACTAACTACTAATAAATAAATAACTAATTAATAACTACTTAATAACTACTTAATAACTACTAATTAAGTAATAACTAATTAATAACTAATTAATAGCTAATTAGTAAATAATTAATTAATAAATAATTAATAAATAACTAATAAATAACTAATAAATAACTAATTAGTAACTAAGTAATAGCTAATTAAAAACTAATTAATAACTAAGTAATAGCTTATTAATATAAGTGAATTATACTACTCGAGACTACTTACGTACTAGCCTTAATACTAAGAACTACTATATATAGTAGTAGTATCTATAATACCTTTACTCGGTATATATAACTAATAGTTAATAATATAATACTTTTAATACTAATCTATTAGCCTTATATTATACTTTTCTTATTATCTTTCGGCTTTATTAACTTAGAGTTAAACTAATACTAATTAGTATAAGCGCGTATATAGATTAGATAACTACGATTCCTTAGCGCTAGATATTATAGTTATTATAGAGTAGTAGTTTTACTACCTTACCTTTTAATATAAATTTATTACTAGAGAATAAACAGGGTAGAACTAATACTAATATAACAAGTACCTAGAAAGACTTTAAAAGTACTAGAATTATATATTATAGTAGCTCTTAGTTAACGATTAATTTATTAACTTAGTACTTTAAACTATAAGTCTTAAAAACTAATATAATTTATATTAAGTTTAGATATATTAAAGAATAGCCTAGCTATTACTATAGTACGAATTTAGTATAGCTAGATATTAAAGAATTAAGTATAAAAGCCTAATTAATACTTTACCTTAATTATATAATATTTTACCTAGATTTATATTCGTTTATTCTATTATAAAATAGATACTAAAAGCCCTTTAAATTTAACTTTAAAATACGGTTCTATACTCGCTAGTTCCGTTATAAAACTAGTATAAAAGCTACTTTAAATTCGACTATAAAATACGGCTCTATATTCGCCTATTTCGTTATAAACTAGGTACTAAACCCTTCGATACTACTACTACTTCCTTTGTTATAAACAAGTAATAATACTACTAAGTTAAACCTTAAGAATATTACTATATTTACTTTTTATAGAAGTAGAATACCTCTTAAAATAATAATAAAACACCTATTAAAATAATAGTATTTACCCTAGAATACTATATAACTCGGTAACTATAGCCTACGCTATTTAGTAGTTCTAGCCTAGAAGGACCGGAAAGTACTATACTTTAAGCTACTACTAGTATTTAATAATAGTAACTCTAGTTTCTTAATTCGCCTATAGTTATACTAAAACTAATAATTAATATAGTAATATATAGGGATAATAAAAAGTAATTAGTCGATTTATTTAACTATAACCCTAAGCCTAATCTACCTAATAATAAAATTAATAAAGGAGAGCGAATTCTACTTAATAATATACTATAAATTCTATTTTATCTTATAGACTTTAAAGAGAATAAATTATTACTTAGTAAGTATATTACTTTATAGTATAAGGATTACTAGTCTAAGATATATTCTACTAGTTACTATATAAATAAACTACTTAAAGATAGTAATCTATACTATTAATTTATAAAGGATTTTAAGATATAGACTTTAGAAGACTTTAAGATAACTTATATAAGAAACCTTAGATAACTTTATATAGTTCTTCGAGACTATAGTTGTTAAGGACAAAATAGGAGACTATTAGAATAAGCTATAAAAAGTAAGTATAATTCAAAGTACTAGCTAAGGATATAGTAGTACTCTAATAAGGAGCTATAGAAGCTTCTATAGAACCTTCTATACCTTCCTATCTAAGACTAGCGTAACTTATATAAGACTAGCGTAACTTATATATACTCCTAGTATATAGTGTATAGTACTTCTAGCGTATAGCGTATAGTATAGTATATATACTAGCGTATAGGCTATCTCGCTAAATATAGGAGTTATATACTAAAGTAAATAAACAATAGTACGTTCCGTAATAATTGCCCCCTAAAAAAGAAAAAACGATATTCTAGCGTTATTAAGTATAAACTCTAAAGAGTACTAAAGATACTAAGAATATATCTATCTATAATATTAAAAGTCCGGGCCTTATATCCTCGAAGTAGGAAGGTTCTATTCCTTAGTCTAGAATCTATTTATATAAAGATTATTAAAAAGTAACGTATTCTATTCTAAATCCTATATAAATCTAATAAGTATGTTCTAAATAAATAAAAGATCAGTGTTTGGTATCTCCCCTCCTTTCCTCTCCTGGCTACCAGGAGCGGAGCAGGAGAGCCGAATCTTTGGCGCGGAGTAGGAGTGGATAATGGGTCACTTGTCTGGAAA
>LT855418.1:674830-744865 GCA_900184765.1 Hymenoscyphus fraxineus
CGACCCGAGCTGTCCAGACCCTTTACACCAGTTCGCTAGGTTCGTCAAAGTACACTAGTTCGCTAGGTTCGTCAAAGTACGCCAGTTCGCCAGTTCGCCAGGTTCGAAAGTACGCTAGCCAGGTTCGTCAAAAGTACGCTTCGTCAGTTGTACTTCGTACAAGTATTTGTACTCGAGTACCCCCTTGCTGTAGATCAAGGACGTGCATGCCTACCTACCTAATTTCCACCTGTTTTACCACTACATTTCAGACCCATATTGGACCCACTAAAGCCCACCACACCCAGGCTCAGGAGTACTCCTGGCCTTTCCTATCCGGTGCCCCGGCGAGGATAAGGAGTACTAATTGGTCAGGATTGGAGTAGGAAGGAGTGCGCTCTAATTCGTACGGATAGGAACGGAGATTCCGTAGGATAGGAGTGGCGGGGAGAACCTTNAAAGATCGAATTATCGCGCTTATTATAGTATAATCTTATAAGTAGTAGCCTTAAAATCCTAAATAACCTCTAAAGTATTACTAAGGTCTTTAATATCTAACTAAGAGTTCTCTTTAGGTTTGTATCCTTTCTAGTAAACAAGGTATTAAATTTAACTAGTTTACGTAGCTTCCTTATATATAATTTTCTTAATCTTATACTCTAAGTCTCCTTTAATAATAATAGGTTTAGGTAGTACTATTTGTTATTTAAATAGGTCTTAATCCTTTAGGGCTAGCTCGAGTTAAGTAACTAAAATAACGTTATAAATATACTATTTCTATAGTAATTTAAGGTAATACGCGAGTCGTCTAATTCGTTTAACTACCTTAAGTAGTCTAATCTATTAGTAGGAGAGTTTACGTCTTAGGACTTTAGTTAAAGGGATATAATATCCTTTATATAACTTTAGAAAAACCTTATCTCCTAGCTTAAAAAAGAGTAGTTTATACTTCTTATTAAAGTATATCTTTATATATATCTAGGCGAGTTCTAAGGAGTTTATTAACTCTTAGGCGAATTAAGGTTAAACCTATAGTTTAGGTCTAAGGAGGTTAATTATATTATTTAGTTTAAATCTATATACGTTCTTATTTAGACTTTTACTATTTAAAGTAGATAGCGTATTATTAAACTTAAATTATAAGAGTAGTAAATAATAATTCTATAGCTTAATATTATTTAGCTAGTTAAGGTAGAATTATAATATAATTTCTATTATCTAGTTTATATATTTACTCTATCTGTTAGTTTATAGATAGTAAGCTATACTATAAAGTAATTTAGTCTAGAGTTTATTAAATATACCTTTCTAAAACTCTAATAAAAACTTAGGATCTCGATCTAAGATAATTACTTTTAGTATACCCTAGTTATTATATAATAACTAAGTAATAAAAGCGTGTCCCTACTCCTTAGCTATCTATATATTTTTGCCTAGTATAAGCGTAACCTTCTTCGAACGCTTATATATTACGGAAAGTATATAATTAAAACCTTTAGATATTAGCGGGAGAGTAAGAATAAAATCGATAGTAAGAGTATAAAATAGTACAAGTAGAATATCTAAAGGTTATAAAGATCCGAATAGTATATACCTCTTAGGTTAATAAACCTAGTATTTAGAATAGTATAAAAAATAAGATCGAATAATTATAGAAAGTCCTAGTAAAAAGAACGCTCCTAAGTAAATATCGAAGAGCTTCTAAAAACTAGGATAATTATCCTTATAGATTAAATCTAGTACTTATAGTACTATTTTATAGGGTAAATATAAGCGTATTAGGTAACCTAAGACATCCTTTAGTAGTAACTTATATATAAGTCTATCCTAAATATTAAAAGGTAATTTCGCCCTATTCTTTCTAAGTCTAGTATTCTTCTAAATATTAACCCGAATCTTATTCTATATAGTCTTATTATATACTTCTATTAGTTTTTTTTTAAATTCTAGGGATATTTCTACTAAAGTTATAGTACAAACTAGTACTAGTTTAATAGCTAGAGTATCTAACTCTCCTAGTCTATTATCTAGCTTCTTATATAAATCCTTACCCTTTAACCTTAAAAGAGTATTAGGAATAATATACTTATATCTAGGTTTATATTAAATATTAAAGTTAAAGTAAGAAATAAACTCTATAGCTCGAACTATCTAAGTATTAGTCTTCTTAGTTAAAAGAGTTATAGTTAAATCTAACTTTTTTAATATATTTATAATTATAATATAGTCTATAAATACTACTACTAGCAGAACTTTTAAAGACTTAACATAAATTCGAATCTTATATAAAATCTATACTAAACCTGCCGTTTCTAATTTAGTAGGCTAGTAGTTTTACTTTGTAGTATTCAATTTACGTAAAAGGAATATAATAGGCTGAATTTGCTTGTCCGAAGGTGCTTCCTTTAAATCGAGTTCTTTAGACAAATAGTAAACCATAGTACTAATCCTTTTACCTAACATATTAATATCCACGTAAATTCGCCTATCTAGTAAGATATATATTAAAATTATCTTCCTACAAAGATCCTTCTATACTTCCTTAAAAGCATTCTACTCTTTTGCCGTGGGTTGAGCAAACTCCGTTGCTCTAAGGAGTGAAGAGCTAGCTAGGGGAGAAGTAGGGAGTCTTATAAGACGACCCTGACCGAGTGGAAGCTGCCAGAATGCTAGGCATCCACCTAGGCAACCGAGACAGGCTCCAGGCAGGAGAGACAGGAGGTCTCGTACTATAACAATTGCCGCCACAAAAACGAAAGACGATACCCCAGCGTCACTAATCCCTCCGTGGACGAGACGTACTCATCCAAGAATCGAAGCAAATAAGTATGCTCAAATCCAAAACTAAGTATATGCCGATATCCAAATACAAAGTCCATATGCAAGTCCAAATGTAAGTCCAAATGCTACAAGTCCAAATGCAAGTCTAAATGCTGCAAGTCCAAATGAGTGTACAGCCGGTTTCATCATGTTCCGGCTTCCATACATGAGTATTTATACAAAATCCAATGTAATGTGATGTATCCTGTCCTAAATATGTGAAAGAAAGTCGGTTCTATGCTTCGTACTTGCTTCTAAACAAGTATAAAGCGAGTCTGTCCTTCCACGTCCTTCTAAAACCAAGTCCTTCGTGTATGTGCCTCTGGGCCTCCGGGGTCAAAAGGGTGAAAACCGAAGCCTCTTCTGTCCGAATATCGTAAGTAACAAATGCGAGGGGAGCTGGTTTCGCTTAAGAAAAGGGGGGGTGATTCGTGATTTGGCTGTTCGTGCTTTGCTTGTTGGTTCGAAAAAGAGAAGTGTCGAGAAGTGAGAAGAAAGTCCTTGAAAGAAGCGAGAATTGGCTTGGCTTCGAAGTCGGTGGAAAGATCTAAAGAGTCATATGTCTCACAAGGGGAAAGTCGGTATGGCGTACGAGGTTTGAAGTCTGGTATCAGGTCCTGTACGTCCGATGACTGTACTGGCTTGACTAGTTGTACCGATTTGACTGAATGTGCTGGTTTGACTGAATGTGCTGGTTTGACTTGTTTTCTCCTCCGAGGACCTCGCTGAATTTCAGCGGCTTTTCGTTCTTGTGCTAAGCTGTCGTACAGCCTTTTGATCTTGCGATCTAGTCTGTCCAGTTCCTGGTTGTCTTGAATGTCCTGGATCGTCTGGGTCTTGTCTTGTCGTAATCGTGACATAAACTGCTTGTGTTGTACTTCAGCTCTCTCGCCCTGTAAGTAACCAATCTTAAGCAATGTGTCGAATCGATCCATGTCGGAGTGTCTGCTGGCTCGCGAGGCAGGTTGAGGCAATTCGCGAGTGCAGGAATAAGTCGGTTCCCTGAAATGCTTATTAAAGAGATCAAGGCGGGACGAAGGAAGAGTGCAATTCTCAGGTCTCTTGCGCTGTTGACATCTAGGCTGTCCTAGAGATGACCTGTCAGGGAGTCTTACGCGCAACTGAGCAAGAGTCGAGATATTGGGAGTTTCTCTGGTGCCTTTCGCCAGAGCTAGGTGATAACAACCAGATTTTGTCCGAAGGACAAGACGTGCCCAGGTTCCGAGGCAGTGCTACCAATTGTCAAGGACAAAACAGGAGACTGTCAGAATGAGCTGTAAAAAGTGAGTGTGATTCAAAGTACTAGCTAAGGATACAGTGGTGCTCTAATAAGGAGCCATGGAAGCTTCCATAGAACCTTCCATGCCTTCCTGTCTAAGACTAGCGTGACTCATATGAGACTAGCGTGACTCATATGTGCTCCTGGTGTACAGCGTACAGTACTTCTGGCGTACAGCGTACAGTACAGCACATATGCTGGCGTACAGGCTGTCTCGCTAAATGCAGGAGTCATATGCTAAAGTAAACAAACGACAGTACGTTCCGTAACAATAGTATTTAGATTAATAAGAGACTATAGGAGGTATAAGTTTCTTTTACTCTATATTATACCGTTTAAGAAAGAGCTCCTATATATTAGCCGACTAAAGATATCGTTAAATAAGTTAATACTAGATAAACTAATTTAACCCTATTATAAATATACTATAGTAACCTTTATAATTTAAAGGCTATAAATAAGATATTTATACTACTATCGTTAGACCTTAGTAGACTACTATCTTAATAACTTATAAAAGAAATACTAAGACCTAAATTACGTTTTAAATTACGTCTTTTAAAGTAGTCTTTAAGAGTAAATTTACACTTACTAGACCCTATAAAACTACTTAATTTAACTAGTATAATACTAGATTTATAGCGTCTAAACCTAAGCTAAGTATATACTACTCCTTAGCTATATATACTTTTTTAAATAATACTAAAAGTATAACCTTCTTAAGCTTATAATATACTAAGATTAAATAATCTATTCTATTAATCTATAGTTAATTAATAATTACTAGATACTATTAATAAGAAGGATAACTATAGTAAACGTAAGTAATATAGCAAGTATAGATAAGTACCTACTATAGAAATAATTATATTAATACTATAAAAGCTAGTATAGTATATACGTAATATTCTACTATTTAAACTACTAAGTTTACTACTAAGCTATACGTTAATAGACTATTATATAAACCTTCGAAAGCCTATAGAGAATATCTTTAATACCTTAATTCTAAGTATATATATAATACTACTTTAAGCTCTACTATTTAAATATCTACTACCTCCTTACTAACCTATAGCTATTCCTACTTAAGGTAATATATTCTCGAAACCTAAGGTATATACTCTATAACCTTAAAAGCCTAGGAGTTCTATATAATCCGAATTAATTAACTCGATTATAAGTAAATTTTAAGTAGAACTTTAAGAGCTACTTCTATATTAAGAATATTTTATACTACTAACTCTAGGATAAGCTATACTTAGTATAGAGAATTATACAAGCTATAACTTTACTATAGTACTATAATAACCGTAAGTACTAGAAGTATAGTAGTAGACTTATAAGCTAGAATAGCCTAAATAGCTATATTCTTTATCTATTTATACCGGTTATAATATTCTAAAGCTTTTAATAGACTAGTAATATAGAACTACCTTTAATTAATACCTAGCTCTACTACTTCTAGTAATAGCTCTATCTATTTAATAACTTTAGTAACCTTACCTAGTTACTCTATTTTATAATATAATTTCTACTATAAATTATATTCTATTACCTCTACTACTTAGACCTACTATAGATAGCTAATAGATCTAAGCCTTTTAAAAGTTATATTATAATAATATAAGATATAAAAGTTATAATAACGTATTTATTATAAAATTATAAGTCTTTTATTAATAATATAAGATAGTTAGTATTTAAGTAAATAGTTTTCTAAAGGTCTTTCCTACTATACTTAAAAGAGACGTATTTATATATTATTATACCTAGATTACTAAGTTAAATCTACCTTTTATAAATACTATATAAGCTATATAAATATATTTTAAAAATAAAAACTACTATTAATATATATAAGATAAATAGAATAAGTATACGCTTAATTACCTTAAGAATAAACACCCTAATAAATTACTTATAATATATTTTAATATAATACTTACTAAGTTATAAGATCTTTATATAGGTCTTCTAAACAATTTATAAGGCGATAAGTACTTCTATAAGAGTATTATTCGCTATTATTATAAAATCCCTAAGTATATTAATATTATTATTTAACTACTAAATATAGTTAGTAAGCTTATTACTTCTATAAAGTTGTTAATTTTATAATACGAGTTTATTAAAGGTATAATATATAGAAATAAGGGTAACCTTAAAGATACTTTTATTATAAAATTAATAGATAACTCTACTTCTTTACTATTAACTTTATTTTAATAACTATAGTATAACTAAGTACTATAAGCGTTTAATTTAGTATTAGAGTATTAACCGCTAAGGGTTATATAACTATTAATATACTACTTAGACTAATAGACTTTTATATATTTAAGATTAAGCTTCTATTTATTATATACCTATAAGAGTTAGATAAACGTAAAGCTACCTTCCTTAATCTTAAGAACGTAATTTAATAAGAGAATAGATCTTATATTATAGTTATTCGTTGATTTAAATACCCTTTTATAGTATAGGAATAAGCCTTATATAACTTTATATAATAATTTCTAAACTCTTTAACTAAGACTAAATTATATTAACTTTATAAGTAATTTAGCTATCTATTTATCTAAAAACTATAGAAAGTTATAGAATAAGCTAGATATAAAGTAGACTTATATATTCTTAAAAGGTTAGCTAAGTACTATAATTACTACTAAAAGTATAGTACCTTACTATATAGATTCTACTTTACGCTTAAGGATAATAAGGACTTTAATTATATAGTCTATATAAATATCTTCTTTATTTTAGAATAATCTATACTTTATATAATTAATAAAGCTACTAATTAGAATATAGTATATTAGCTTTAAAACCTCTTAGTAAAACACGTCTAGGATATAGTTAGAAAGTACTAGATCTATATATTTATAAGACTAATAGATATACTTATAACTAATATAAGAAAGAACTTTACGTCTAAAGAGTTTAAGTTATATATAAGTATATAAGGTATTTAAATAACTATTATACTAGTAGAAGTATATAATTTAATTAGATTAGTTAAATACTACTATAAGCTAATTTACTACGCCTACTTAATTATCTATAAAGAGCTTCTAGACCTATATAAGGATTTTATACTTTAAATAGTAGTAAAAACTATTAATAATACTATAGGACCTAATAGACTAACTCTAACCCTACTTATATTTAGTATATATCTAAAGATAACTAACTATAAAACCTATTTAACTATAGTTACTTAACGCTCTAAAACACTTTAAAAGGCTATAGTAAAAGTATATAAGATTAAAGCTAAATACTAAGTTTATAATACCCTTAATATATAAAATAGACCTTTAAATAAAGTTAAAGATTTACTATTAGGCTTAGAAGTTTAAGTTTAACGTAAGAATAAGAAATAGTAAGAACTATATCTATTATAAAAATAAGATAGTAAAAAGGTTACTATTAAAATTAATAATCGATTAGTTAAGTTTTAAAGTATAGTTATTAAACCTTATTATTTAAATAAAAATATAACTAACCTACTTAATCTACTACTTTATATTAAACCTATAAATATAGTAACTTATTTAAGTACTAAGGATATACTACTTTTAACTAATAAACAAGTAGTACTACCTAAGGGTTAAGCCTAGCTAAAGCGTAACTATAGTCGCCTATATAAGTATACTATAGTTTATTACCTTAAGATAACCTTAACTTAAGACTTAGAAGATAGTAATTTAACTTATATATATCTTATAAATAATAGTACTATTTATACTACTTTTAATAACTCTTAAGAGATTAAAATAAATAGATTAATAAAAAATAGAGTATATAGAATCGTTTCCTTTAATAATCTACTAAAAAATACTTATATATTTAGTTCTAGATTTATTAATACTATTAAAAATAAAAGAACTTCTACTATATTTAAAAAGTTAAAACTAGTTATTAAGGCTTTTAATAATAATAAAAAGAAGATAGTCCTAATATAGTCTCTAATAATTTAATATATTAGTATTAGGTTAATTATTACTTTTATAGTTATTTTTTTATATACTAAAGATAAACCTTTAAAACTATAGCTCTATAATATAGTTTAAGTATATACTTAATTAAAAACTATACTTAATTAACTATTTTTTATATAAGGACTAAAAGGATTACTAAAGTAAGAGAATATATACTTTAAGATTATAAAGCTATTATATAATATTTTAGAGTTTAGTAACTACTAGTATAATATATATCTTAAATACTATATAAAGAAGCTATATATAAAGTAATCTATATATAACTTTTACCTATTATATATAAATTATAAAGGAATATTTAAGATAGTTAGATTATAAACTAATAATACCCTTATACTTAGTAATACTACGTTCCTAGATAAGGAGTAAGAAGAATCTAAAGCGTTTAAGTTAAAACTTATTAAATAATTAACTACTAAAAAGCCTTTTAAATTTAATAGTATAAATATCGATTTAGATAAAGATAGTTTAATTATACTTACTTATAATTCTACCTCTTAAATTAAACTTATTAAAAATAAGCTAATTAATATTATAAGTATAAGAGGATTAGTTTATAAGGATTATTCTATAAAGGATTAATATATTACCTAGTAAGTACTCGGAGTATATATAGTAATAGTTTATTAACTAGAAGTTATATTTAATCTAAACGTAGTTATATAATTAATAAATTATAAAAAGAAAGATATCTAGGTATTAAATAAGCGAATTTAATAGTTAATTAATAATCTAAAGAGAGGACTTAAATATATCCCTCTAGACTATAATTTACTCCGACTTATTCTATTTGTTAACGCTTCTTTTACTAACCTAATAGACCTATTATTATAAATTAGATATATCTTATATCTAGTAAATAAAGATAATAATATAGTAATTTTATACTAGAGTTCTATAAAGTATAGATAAGTAATATAAAGTATTCTAGCTTTTATACTATACGCTTTAAGTAGAGGGTTTAATATAGTAGGAGTTATTAAGTTAACTTTAGACGAAATCTTTAGTTATAAGCTTAAATTAACTATTTATACTAATTCTAAGTTTATATACGATTATTTAACTAAACTTAGTACTACTAAAGAGAAGCGATTAATAATTAACGTAATAGTACTTTAATAAGTATATAAATAACGTAAAATCTATACTATTATATAGATTCGAGGAGATACTAACCCTATAGATTCGATAATAAAATTAAAGCCCTACTAGGTACTTACTAGATTAATCGAATCTAATAAGATTAAGATTAACGTATAAGAGTAGGTTAAACGTAAAGAGATTAGAAAGGGTATAGAGAATATTAAATAAGGTTCTTAAAGGTTTATAGAGTTTTCTTTATATAAAATAGGGTTTTATTTTATATTATTTAAAGAACTAGGAGTAGTTAGTTATTTAGTTATATATATTACTAAGTATAGCCTCTTCTTCTTTTAAAGTTAGCCTTATATTAGTATAAGTAAATTATATTACTCGAGGCTACTTACGTACTAGCCTTAGTACTAAGAACTACTATATATAGTAGTAGTATTTATAACACCTTTACTTAGTATATATAACTAATAATTAATAATACGATACTTTTAATACTAATCTATTAGCCTTATATTATACTTTCCTTATTATCTTTCGACTCTATTAACTTAGAGTTAAACTAATATAGCTAATTAAAACTAATTAATAACTAATTAATAACTACCTAATTAATAACTAACGAATATATAACTAATTAATAGTTTATTAAAAGCGAATTAATAAATAACTAATTATAAATTAATTAATAACTACCTAATTAATAACTAATTAATAACTAATTAATAACTAATTAATAACTAACTAATAAATAACTAACTAATAACTAATTCTTAATTAATTAGTTAAAGATTAATTAGAATACTATTAAAAGAATAAAGTAAAATAAATTTAAATTAAAAGAATAGTTACTAGATTTAATTAGAAGCTATTAATTAAAGCTTTTATATAATAAATAACTAATAATCCTTTAATTATAAAATGTTTAATAAAACTATAATTATAAGATATTTATAAGATTTAAGAATAACTTACTTAATAAAATAGAAATAAATAATAATATAAGCTTATTAGTATTATTTATTTTATAAAATAGTTATAAATATTAATAAAATAATACTTTATAAGTTATTATTATAAGTTATCTATTACTCTTTTATTATAAGTATTTTATATAATTATAACTAATAAAAGAAGTATATAAGCTAGAAATACTAAACTTATATTTATTACTATTACTAAAAT
This sequence comes from Hymenoscyphus fraxineus, assembly GCA_900184765.1. Classification (NCBI taxonomy): domain Eukaryota; kingdom Fungi; phylum Ascomycota; class Leotiomycetes; order Helotiales; family Helotiaceae; genus Hymenoscyphus; species Hymenoscyphus fraxineus. Next base: position 685,190 of record LT855418.1, read on the forward strand.
AAAATATAATAATAATATTTTAATATTAGAGGACTTATAATAGATTATTACTATTATTAATATAATAATAATAATATATAACCTTTTTTAATAATAATTAATAAATTTATAATTTATATTTTATATAATTAATTAAAACCTTATTATAATAAATAACTAATAAGCTCTTAATTTAAGAATACTTAATAGACCCTTAATTAAATAATCTCTAATAAAACTTTAACTTAAAAATATCTAATAAGATCTTAATTAAAAGTTATTTAAATAGTTAGAAATAGTTAGAAATATAAGCCTATTAGTATTATTTATTTCGTAAAATAAATATAAATAATAATAATAAAATAGTACGCTATAGGTTATTATTACTACTCGCTTGCTCTTCTATTACGGTATAAGGTACGAATTTACGTCCTAGGTATCTCGTATTTATTAATAATTCTAGGATAGTCGTACTATAGTTATATAAAACCCCCCCTTCCCTTTAAGGTAGGCACGTGAAGTCTAAGGTGGGGGTGTGGGGGTGTAGCCACTCTGTTACAGTAGGTATTAGTAAATATATGACTTTTGCGATTTGCGATTTGCGATTTGGTTATTTGGTTTAGTGGTACATTCAGGATGCCGTAAATATAAAACAAAACCAACAATAAGCCTCTTATCTAACGTGTAACGAACGGACGATAAATCGTTCGCCAAAAGATACGAGGGCCGTATTACTAACCACAGTGTGGCTGTGTGGCTGTGTACTACACCAACAGAGGACCAACATAACTCCAACAAAACTACGTAATCGTCCTACGTCTTTCATAACTCTCAGAATCTCCTCACCTCCCTTTAACTTACAACTTTCGGTAATAAAACAGTTGAACTGTGCCCACATCTCTGATGCAATCTCCCAATGTCTGACCAAAACACTTTGTCTTTTAAGTCTCTTAAGGATCCAACCCTTTCAAAGATAAAAGCCTGGTTTAAGAAACACATTCTGCGAACTTTCACCTCACACAGAACAGCCAAAGCAACGAAATCAAACCTCAACCCATCTCGACAATTCTCTGGCCATGGGTGCGTCGAGATTGATAATCTCCCATTAAAAACACAAAGCCACTCCCAGCTACTCAATACCTCCCATCCACCCGCCTCGCGCCAGGATATCAGTCGCACCCAACCAGAGACGCAAGACCACTCCCTATTCATCAGCACCCTTCCTCTAGAGATTCGGCTTGAGATTTATGGCTACGTTCTCAAAGGGTATGGAAATATCCAGCACATCTTCCTCTCTGAAGCTGAAGCAAAATTCGTACATATGCCATGCGCCTTACCACACACACACACCTACTTTCAAAACATGTTAACAAGAAACGACTGTGCTTGTGATCATTACGACGCTGCGCATTCCAAGACGGTACAAAACGGCTGGGAGGTAATCCCTCTGATGCTGAGTTGTAGAAAAGTATATTTAGAATTTATCGAAGTTCTCTACTCATCTACCACTTTCTATCTATACATCAGTGGCGCCACCAGATTCGTCGCCTCTGTTCCTACGTCCCACTTAGCCCTAGCAAGTTTTCGTGTCTCCTTCATGACCGAGTATCCAATGTATTCACCAACTCAAAACCAAGATGTAAATTTGGGGATCGAAGGTGGCCAGATTGTCTCCGAAGCCCGATGGGAAGCTTGTTGGGCCACCTTTTCGAATGTTAAGGTGCGCTGGTTGATTGTTGAGATTCACGATTATGGTGTGAGATTGCCAGAGCAACGGTTGTTGCAACCGTTACAGAGAGTAAGGGCAGAGAGGGTTGAGGTTGTTCTGCCGTGGCCGGAAGGTTTAGCAATCACTGGAGATTTCCGGAATGCGGGATTTGTTGTCAGGAGACCCCCAGAAGGAGTTAATCTAATGATCCATAATGATGTCGACAAACATAGCGAGTATGTTTATAGAACTCCAAGTTGGTGGAAAAGTCGGTGGTGAGAGTGTTCATAGGGAGGTTCTAGACCTGAAAATCTATAGTGATAAAGGCCAGATTCCAGATTCAATGTACTCTTTCTCTCACGAAAAGCTAGATGGGTACCAAACACAGTTTCCAAGTAAATAATGATATTTTTAAATCAGGGCTTTTATCGATACTGCATCACCTGCAGGAATTGAGTCGACTCTTAAAGTATCATTTGCTTTAGGCTATTCCACACACGCGGACTCCTACAATCCTTCTCATTTCCAAGCCAGCCTCCTCGACATATTATTGCTGCTGAAGTTATAAAATAAAAGCAAAAATGGGACATTGAGACAACAAGCCATAACACTTTTTCAACCTCTTTACTCATCATTTCATAAGCGGCTGTAATGTCCCATCCTTATTTACCGTGTACCCCCTATGTAAAACAAGTTCGACCGCCAGAGCAAAATAAGCAATATTGTCTACAACACGTTAGCACCACTTTATTCTAGGTATACTCAGACACATACCTGCATTATGACTTAATTGGCATTTCGCCGAATGCTTCCACCCATAGCAGGCATTGGCAGGCGTGTCATCCGAGTATCCTGCAATATAAGTGTGCGTCAACTACGACAATTAATACCAGACTGAGTAAACAAAACTGTGTAAGATTACTCACTTCATGAAGCAGCACTTGTTCCAAACCAAAAAGTGAATCGATCGGCGTCGCAGTTTCGCCATTCCTCTTCGCGATAAATCTTCCTAAAATACCTTTGGATTTCTTGTCCGCCGCCTGTTTTACCAGCTCATCAGGCGTATCATACTTCGGCGGTGGCCCAGCAATCTCCTTCAGATACCACGGACACAGCTGAATAGTATCAGGGTATAGCTCTGGTACCCTTTCGCCATCCTTGAACAGGGCGGCTCCTCGATTGATTGTGAGGGCGCGCGTGGAGGCTTCGAAAGATGCCCGGTCCTCGCTGCGACAGTTATCCATTCTTTTGGTGCCCATGACAGGCTTATCTATACCACCACGGTCTGGGTCGGTATAGCCTCTATCCTTCGTAATTGGATCAACGTACTCACCGATGCGGTCGGTGGAGCAATAGATCATCTACAACGAACGTTAGATGAGCTTTTTGGAAGAGTCCGTCGCTTAAATCCGACTGATGCAAGTCGAAGCCTTGAAGTTGTTCACTGAGATGGCCACAGGCATCCTTAAACTGAATAATGTCTGGAGTATTCATACCACGTCCGATCTCATTGGCTTCCAGGGTGCATAGGTATCACACCACCGTATTTTCAGAAGTCGCGCTAAAACGTTAGTACTTTGGCCCTCACTAGATTCTGAGTTTCATACTTCCTACGTCGAGGACCTTTTTCTCGTCGCCGCCAAATAGTATTTGCAACAACGCCTCGATATGTTTGTCTCGAGGTTCCCTATCAATTTCTTGTTTAGCCTCTGCCGCTCGTCGAAAGGCAACCTGCATGGCATCTTTGAGTTGTTGCCCGATAGCTATTAAGTCAGCTTGAGATATCCGAGTTTTATATATGGCAGTAACTGGTAATTCTAGCTCGACTTACTGTTACAAGACTCGTGATAACCCCAACTATGAACTGCCTGCACAAGTAGACCAAGAACAATCAAAGGTAAGAAAGGAATCATTTTGAATACAAATTATAACGGGGGTTGTTACTAGAATTGGTCCTCACAGGAAACTTGGGATCGTCTGTTATTTATCAAGCCCTTTAGATCTCTATACTGCCCTAGCATAATGATCCTCTACGAAACACCATCCATAATGCGGCACGCAAAGTTCCTACGCTCTAAATGTACAGCCCCCCCGCACAGAGAGTTAGTAGTTTTTCCTCCATATCAGGCATCTACTTTTCAATATTTATTGTAGAATATCTGTTTTGCGGGAATTTGGTTGGTATTGTGGTTGAAGGATTGTTCGTTGGTAGAGGGCTGAAACTTTGACCGCTGCATTGTTGGTTGGTGATTTTCATGGATAACATTTTGGCCGTTGGGAAGAAGAATCATGTCGAAATTTGTTTCATGATTAAGATCTACTGTTTATTAGAGATTGGAGGACTCGCTGTAGGATTGTTGGGTTTTCAGCCAGCGGTTGGATTGCCATTGTGGCTATGTGATCTTTTGCCGTTGATAGTGAAGTTGAAAGTTTGGCTGTAGGATTGTTGGTTGTTGCAGACTTGGTTGGATTTTGGCTGAAGGATTATTGGATGTTAGTGGTACTTTATCTAGATTTTGTTAATTGTGAGGTCAAAGACTTGGCTATAGGAGTGGGTGTTGTTCATTATTCAAATGAACTCCGAGCTACAAGGAGTTATCGCTGTTTGAGATTTAGTCTTGTGATAGAGATTGATCGATTAAGACCTTGCAATTTGGATTATAGGATTGAGAATTGTTGGTTATTAGTTTGAGCTCTTGCTTATAGGATTGTTGGTTGCAAGCACACTGATACTGTCAGCCAGACGGCAGCTATAATCAGGATTTCTGAAATAAGTCGAGGTAGGTGTCCTATCTTATAAAGGAGTCGAATTGATGTAAATCTGTGCAAGAAAGGTTTGCGAGATTTATTCATTTTCTTACTCTGGCATTTACTTAAGCTTTATCATGTTTTCTAACGTAAGATCTATCACTACTGCCATATTAGCGTTGTGTTCCATGGGGACGGCGGTCAATGCTATAGATATTCACATAGCAGCCGTTGAACCCACGGCTAGTGGTCAAATTGGCGTAAACCTTGTAGACCCAATTCCGTCTGCTAATGCACTGTAAGTAACAATCCAGATTCAGTTGTCCACCTTTTCACCTGTTAATGGTTCTCTCAAAGTGTGGGAAAGATAGGCAAAAATACCGAATATCTTACTGATATCGGTGGATCCACAACATCAGTAAGTACCGCAAGACATCGATAAGCTCGAGAAAGAAAACATTTAATGATTTGCAGTGGAGAGGGCCCGATTCAGGTTATATCACCAAGACAACGCTGACAGTTACGAACACGGAGGGCACCGTCTCAACTATCACCAAAGCAGCTTCCATATCTGTGACTCAGGATGATTCAACGGGCAATTTTAACATCCTTATCGGGCCTGCTTTGCGGGCCAAACTCATACAAATTGCAAAAGCCATCCCACTATGCGGCGCTAGAAAAAAGCGTGCCGGATCTTGCGGTTATACGGCTTTTACTGAAGCCGTTGCCCAGTACGGGCCTCTTGCCGAAGTTGCTGAAATTGAAAATGCCATGCCTTTGGGCAGAGTACTTATACCGGCCAATGATATTGCTCAGCTTGCTGCCCTATTTCAGGCCGGAGCAGCGACAATCACTCCTGGGGTAGTCGGGCTCGGGACGTTGGGTCTTTTGTGGATTTTGTATGGTCAATGGGTTAGTAATAAGGACATTGCCCCAGTTGTGGATGTTCCGAATAGTGTGGCAGGGACACTTCCGATAACGAAGCCAACAACCACCACTTCAGCTACTTCAACTGCATCGGCGTGTCCTACTAACGGAGTAAGAATCCTATAAATGACCAGGGTGTGTGAGTGCTGACTGAAGAAAGCCTATCTGTGCGAATGATAAATGTAAAGGGGAAGGAGATGATGAAAAGAAAAAGTGTACCGTGGTAAGATCCTCCCCCCTCCTTTTCACCCCGCGAAGCTCGCTTGCCTTAAACTCGCTTACCATAGCTCCAGGGGGATTATAAAGACTGCCGATGCGTCGAACCTGAATTTGATACACCCACCGATATCCCCACAGAATGGATTCAGATCCAATTATTAGTCGAGCAAATAGTTCTCTCTGAGGAAAGCCAACCTGTGCCAGAATGTATGGATAACAACAAAGTTGCGCTTGAAACCAAACTTTGGAAAGCGTATGTTCTCTGCTTTGATTAATAAACTCCAGCTGATCAAACAAAGTATGATCATTAATGTTTGCGCTTCCAAAACTCTCGACTCAGACATTAACGCTATCCAAACTGCCAAAGACGTCGGCTTCCCTGGCTACGACGGATGGAGTTTTGCCATGACCTGGAAACACGGCCAAGGCGACTGTACGTTTGGCTGCGAGGAAATGTTCAACGGCTTTCTAGGTAATACGCAGTGTATGTATCATCCTACCCATGAACTTTGGCATTTTTTAACGATTGAGACAGGCTAGTATGACTCCCACACCTTCTCCGGCTCGGGTAAGAGTACGCAAAGTTGCGGAACTGCCAGTTTTGTTGTCAATCAGCCCGTCGCAGCTCCCCATACTCCTGGCCCACCTCCAAATCCACCCCCCTCTCCACCACCACCCGCACCGCCTGCACCACCTGCTCAGGGTGTCGGAATATGCGGTAATGGACTATTCTTTCAACGCGATGCTGCGGCAAATGCGGCGAAGAAGTTCTGTGAAAAGCTGGCCAAGGATAAATCTTGGGCCAAGGGTCCGCAGAGCCTGAAAAGTCCGGATGTGGTGATTTATAATAGCGACGGATCGAAGAGTGCACATCATCAATTTGCTTTGGGCGTTAGTCCAGATGTCTCCTGGTGTCCGAAAGATTTGACGTTGGAGAAGTTAGCCGACACATTACTGTAACAATTGTTCGGTGTGTAGCTAATTTTATGACTGGGGTTGATGGTTGTATGTACATTTTGAATCGCATTTCTTATATTGCCAAAAGAAAGGGCTAACTTTATGTTTAGGTGCGCCATATAATGCGTCCAAAACTGGACCATTTTTAAAGACTGTTGGGCACAGTTATGAGGATTGTATTCAATGGCAGGTTAGTATAGATGAGGCTTGAGGACGTATGATATTTGTTGCCAGTATATATCCCCAAAGGACCATTCTCATATAGGCTAGTCTCTCAGTTCTTCATGGGTGATGGCAATAAGTTGTAATATTTCCGTTCACACGTATAATTTGTTGGCTCCACTAAACAGGTAAATTGATACGGTAGAACATGTTAGTTTATATTAGTATACCTATTATCACGAAGCAGCCAAGCTCACCTGTGCCTGCGGAATACACAAATCCCTACAGTATCTCGTCCACTGCCGAATGACAGTGTCCAAGTTTGCCCAGTGGCCCGCTGGCCCATGCCCACCCCTCTACAATAGAGGGGAGGCTATCGACTACCTCTTGCGCCTTATGGCGGCCCCAAATAAATTCGGTAAGTTCCTTGGGGCAACTAGTTTCTATACCAGGCTCTGTACCCCATAGGGCACATATACCGCTAACAATCTCCTTTTTCTTTTTCTGTCTCTCTACGGGGTCAGAGGGCTTAGTGGCGTCTTTCTAAAAGTGTGGGAATAGGGTGCCCTCTTCATATTCGGGTTCTTGTGGCGTTTCAAGAGGGGCTACAACCCCTCTACAAACTTTACAACTAATTCTTCTTTCCTTTGTCTAGCCTATCAAGGCGCCAAACGTCTACTACCCCGCGTAGTACTAAATCTGGCTATCTAGCTATAACATATATACCCTCGGGCTTAAACAAACTTAGGAAATCCCATACTGAAATACCTAGTATCTATCCTAAACGGAGGGGAAGGTCTATAGTTATACGACCCAACAGTGACGTATAGGTATGAAATGCTTTCTAAGGTTTTATAATAGACTTGTACTTTTATATATAATTCCCTGGCTTAGCACGCCCTTATACCCTTCGGGAGGTCACAGGAAGATCAAGCCCCGCTTAGCTCTCCGCTCAGCGTAAAAGTACAATCATCATTATCATCAGGAGATAAGAGTGTAATATTCTAGCTAGATATTTGCGTGTGTGCTTACTCCGTACCTATATTAGACAATATCACGTGACCCCCCCCCCCTTCGTGAATATCGCGACATAAAGTAGGTGAAACAATTCAATTACTCTAGAGCTGTGAATACCTAAATTCATACAATAATACCAAACTTTTAAATAAGATTAGAAATTAGAACGTTGCAGAACATTATATACAAAACGGCGAACAAATCCGTATTAACACAAAGTGGTTCCTAACAATACCTTCTCTTTTACCTTCGGGACTTACTATCAAGGATTAGTCCCATACTCTACTAATACACAGAGCTCTTTCCCCCCTACGATTCCCTCGTCACATTACAAGACATTATTTCCGTAGAAACATAACACTTTACTAACCTCTTCCACTCTTCACACCAAATACCCACGCCTCAATCTCAGTACAGGAGTCTCTAACAATATCTAAGGTACAAGTAAAGATTATTTCAAGGACTCCAGAAAACTAGATTGTATAATCCCCAAAAAGTCCAATCCAAACTATACCTATAAAACGCCCTTACAAACAAAAACCCCCAAAAACTTTCATCACTAAAAACGATAAATAAAGAAAGAAAGAAACTATACACACTATTAACATCCCATCCACCCCACACTACCTAGCAGCGTCTAAGCAAACGACCCACCTAAATAACACCCTTCTACACAGACTATCTTTATCATCTTCTCCATTCCAAATCTCCACTCACCACTCACCACTCCCCCATCATCCATCACCCATTTCAATAAGTATACTCCAAGATTAGCCAAGAGAAAGAGGAGGATCTCGAATGGGATGTATACAGTATTTCACAGTATAAACAAGTATTGTAGTACGCCACAAAGTATGTTATATCAAATGCATAACAAAAAACATCAATATCAAGCCAAACTTCATTCCAAAACCCCCCATATATCACGTCACATCACGTGATCCATACTATTTATCTACATTATCCCCAATCATCATCATCGTCCATCCATCCATGCAACACGCAATAGGAGTATGAACCCAAGAAACCCTTCCCCGAAAAAAACAAAAAGACAAAAGAAAAGAACGCCAAATACCCAAGACCACAAAATGCAAAATGCAAAATGCAAAAACCCCCCATTTCATCCTCTCCCATACCAGCCACTAAGTCCGCCCACAAACTAAATAACATGTAAATTCCCCACCGTGATCCCCCGACTCTCAACATGATACCGTCTCCTCAACCCCACGCCTCTCGCCTTCTGAAACAGGGCCTCGACATCCCTTCCTCCTTGCACCATAACCATACAAATCGGTTCTTGCCTGTACAGACCGCCCGGCGTAACCTGTCTCTTATCAAGCAGCGGTCGGAACAGACCACTTCCAGACCCGGGTGGGAACCCCTCTTCTTCTTCGTGATACTCATCATCGATAACGATGACGAGCTTAAGACTGGTTGCGGAAGGAGTGTAGGAGGGTATGTTGGCGAGTTTCTCGTGGAACGTGCAACCCCCGCGGAGAACGACGATGACATCGTGGAGACGCGGTGCGTCGTCGGGGAGTTTGGCGGTACATGCTTGACCGGCGAAGTATAGATTCCTCCATATCAAGCTACTTGCCGATGGGCCTTGGTTTGGGTCTGGCGCATCAGGAACGTCAAGGATAGCCGCTGCGCCAAGACCGGTGGGTGCGATGGCAGGGAGTTTTATAGAGGAATACATTGGCTGGGTATCAGGTTGCGGGATGAGGGTAGCGGCAGGATCGCGGAGCGCGGATGTTACTTGGCGGAGGAGAGAGGAGAACATGCCTTTGTACTCGGATGCTTTTCCGGTGGCGCTGTTTAGAGAGTCTTCCATTGCTATAATAGGGACCTCTTCAAAGGCTTCGTCGAATTCGTCATCGAGGTCATCGTAGTACTCTTCCTCGCTTCCAGGGGAGCTGTGATTGACTGGTGTGTCGTTTTCAAGTTGGAGCACTATGTCAAGCATGACTGAATCTCGAACTCGACTGAAATTGGGGTCCGTCATATCTCCAATGACGTCCCTAGAAATGAAAACTTGTTCGTCTCGTCCTAAAGCCATATTGGCTATATTCCAAACTCGCCACGAGTCTGTGAGATGTTGATCAAGAGCCCGGAGAGGAGATGGAGATTCATAGATCATACCAAGGCGCAGACCTGAAAGACTTTTGATGAGGATACCTTCATTCAGTCGAACGAGTCCTTGTGGAGCAAATGTCAAGAATCCTGGTTGTCCGATCGTGGAAGTTGTTGCAGTGCTTACGGGAAACTCAATTGCAAATGTCTCACCAAAAGGAAGCTTATTACAAAACCCCTCGCTAGGCATCAAGGAACCCGGAAGTGTCCAAGGGTAGAAGGTGTGGTTGTTTATCATGGAGGCAACGGACTGCTCGCCTTCGGCTTCATGTTCTGGTAACGCTTCGAAAAGCTTGAGATTTTCGGCTGTCGGTCTGTAGTTTGGAGTCCTGTGTAGGCCAATGAGACTCGACGCATGAAATACGTCTGATCTGGCGGCTGTTGCGGATATTGAAAAAGGAACAGGTGGTGGTGATACGGGGCAAGTATCCCTTGGTTTTGTGTCTGAGCGTGGTTGCATACTCTTAGTTAATGGAATCTTCTTTCTGATTATGGTAGAGGGCTTTTTCTTTGGTATGATCAAGGGATGTCCTTCTGTAGTGAAAACGTATGCAGCATCAAGTGAGTTGAGTGGGTGCTCAGGATCGAAAAGCAGGTAAAGATATTTTGCAGTTTCTCCAAGAAAGAAACTTTCCATACGATCACTTTTCTCGCCAGTTCGTACATCCTGGAGGCCCGCCCATCCACACTCAGTCCAGCATCGTGCCTTGATATCTGAAATCACCATTTCACCGACATGCAGATACCAAGGATCTTGAGTAGCTCGATACAAATGATAATTCGATTCAATAAATTCTGGACGACCTGGCCACCATCCTAAGCCTCCTTCAACATGACCATCTCGGACCGACCATCGCTCAGGTAAAGCTGCATATCTAGTCCACAAAGCGGTGTATAGAAGGTTCGTCTCAATGGCTTCTTCAAGTTCTCCAGCAAGCGTGAGGAGACCAGGATAATAAGCCCCAAGACTATCGATCCAATAGGCTTGTGGTGATCCCGTTGTCAAATGTACGTTGACATAATGAGGATGATGTATACCACTATACAGATGGCGCTTGATTGCTGCATGAGCCTCATGCCAGGCGGCCAAGAAGGCATCCGAGGAGTTTTCCTCATCGGTTAAAGGAGTATAAATGGTATTTGGGTCTAGCCAGGAATTATGAGCATCCTGCAACGGCATCGTTATGTTGGGCATGTCGTGTCCTGAGAGAAGAATGTGTGTTTTCAAGGCGTACTCGAAAAAACTGTCGATACCAGCACCAATTCCTGAATATGGTCCAATCCATTGGCCACTTTCAGAATCCACCCCTGCACCTAACAGTCCAATGGCACTTCTTCGGTCCCAAACAGCCCAAAATGCACGTTTCGCGAGCTGCTCGAATCTCGGGTCATTCGTAAGTCGACTGAGGACCGTAAATTCCAACACCAAACTTCCAGCTCCTGCACTACATGTTTCCGTGATCTCAGGAGCCCCATCTTGTAGAAGATCATCAAAATCTGAAGAGTCCTTGTTCAGTGGAGAATTATGGTAAAATGGGATTCCATGTCGAAGGTTTACTCTGGGGTATGGCATCCCGGTGGTCGTATAAAAGGCGGGTAAAAGTCGCTGCGCAAGATCCAAAGCCAGCCGTAAAAGTTGGCCGTCATATAGAAACCCATTTGGCCACAAAATCGCAGGAACCTCGCCCTTTCCAAGTTTCTTCTTCTTCGTTAAGCGTACCAATTTAGGAGCGTATCCGTCGATGGGCAGTTCTCCAACAGCAAATAAATGGGCGCTCAATAGTCCTCCAACACCTCTTATAACCGTTTCGAACACCTGCACTTTACTGTCCACATCGAATCCTCGCGCCCTTAACCCTTGACCGGAAGGGCCACTCGTTCCGTCTCCATAATGCACTATAAGCGATTGTATGCCGTCCTGGAAATCCCTCAAAGCCTTGGCTCCTGTATTGTTCTCGTCGGGTGGGGCGGATGCAAGTATGGCCAGCGTCGAGAGGCTGTCGATCAAGGTAAGCGAATAATTCCCCAAAACGTCGTTCAGTTCGACATGGCGGGGGTTATTTTGGTCGCGAGTTAGAGGTATGCAAGAAACAGGTCGCAACTATTTCTTAATTAGCTTACTGCATGCAAAATATTTGAAGGTATTCAGCAGAACGAACCTCATCCTCTGGAAATGCGACATTCATGTAATTATCAAATCCATGATAGAACATGTCAACTGTCTCCTGCCGTAATTCTGCAATCCTCCCCTTCCTCATGGCAGACACCGAAAGTAGCCATATCGACCATATTGCCAGCAAAATGCCAGGTTTTCTATACAAGGCTGTCTTGCGGCCGTTTGCACCGCCCAGCCAGCCTCCTGGCCATCGCAATGGCATCACCGATGAGCGTATTTGGCGGAAGGCATGTGAGCTTGAAATTGATCAAGTCCACCAGCCTGTTTGCAAGTAGTGGTGATGTTAAGGAGATTCGTTCAAAGTGATGTTGTAATGTTGAAACTTGGGTTAGTTAGCGGAAGATAGATCTGTGGCGATGCGATGACAATTATCTGGCTTTCACAGCGGAACCTCGGCCGGGATAGTCTGTCAGCCTTGGCGATTAATTGTCATTAATTATACCTCCGTAGATCCAACATCTCACTACCAACACCCACCAACCAGAATCTCATTATTAATCATGACTTCCATTTCTCCGAACATTTTACCGTTTGACTCTACATACTCCGTATTCACTGTGATTTTTCATGGTTGGATACCCAATATTGGCACGAGAAGTTTCTAGCGCGGGCAAAGGAAAATCCGGTCCAAGCCACTGACGATTTCAACAATTTACCCTCGTCTGATATCCCTCGTCTGATATCCACAGAAAAACCATCTGCTGAGCTTTTGGCAGTTGTCCAACTTATATATTACAGCTGCTGGAAGGAAATTAATACAAGAGTTGCATGTGATTGCAAATAAGCAGAATGACCAGCGTCCTTCGGGATATTCTGGTGCAATGGTACCAATTTACTTCTCTCCTTCAGAGTACATTTATGCGGAAAGACATCCGACTACTATCACCACAAGCCCTATTCAATTTTCACAATTTTCAGAAATCATTCGGGATTAGTTTTGAGATTCCGACACTTCGGAAAATCCCATTTTCTTTCTCTCTAGATATGTCCAAGGGTTCTTCGAGTTGGAAGGAAGGCACGATGGACAGCCTCGCTTCTCGTTACTCAAGTCAATATACTCGAGTGGGTACGCTCACCAAACCTTCTTAGGTGGTCCTCTAGTTTCTACATGTATCTTTACTTGGGACGGAAAACCCTGAAGGTAGTACGAGATGTTGCGGACAGCTCTAATAGCTCTATGACCGACATATTTGCATTTCCTCCGTCATTCCACGTCATCTCACGCGTGCCCTAACTCTGAGTTCATCGATACTGTATATCTTCCAATCTATGGTATAGGACTACCCCGCGATTCACATAAATAAATCACACAGATAACAAGCGAGGAAGTTCATTCTCCGAAATCCAAAAGAGCAATGAAACCTCACAGCTTGATGATTTCGTTTGTATGCTTTCCATTTCCATAGGACGGAACGAAAAGGAACCAAAGATATCGCCCTGATATCCAGATATCAGCAAGCATCTAACTCATCACCTAAGAAACATACCCATCTCCCAAGTACAAGTATCATAGCCAACACTCTTTCTCCTCAAAATTACACTCCCTCGACTCCCTCGTCAATCAAAAAGCCATCTCGGCCCCCCTCTCTCCATCCTATTTCCACAGAATCAGCCCCCATCTCATCTCCTCTTCCAAAAACAAAAACAATTCCAGACACAGCCTTACCGAGGTATACAATCGTGCTCCCTATCAGATAAAAGGATCCCCTGTGGCCTCCCAGTAGCTCCATCCTCAAAAGCCGTACACCCCCGATGATCACTCATACGTCTCTTTCCTCGCTGCCGGAAATGGAAGAGAGGACAGAACGCCACGGATGTCCAGGTCGTGTAGCAGTTCAGACAGTAGAGGTTCTTTTCTTTGCACATCTCGATTTATTTTCCCCTGCGTCCTTCCGTGGATCTAATCGCGTCGAGGTGCGTATGGATTTCTGATCGCGGGCTTGGTTGACTTCTGGTAGTTGGTCTGTATGGACTTTTGGACATTCATCAAATCAACCCCTTCAAAAACTCTCAAAAGAAGACTCTTATACCCCCATCCCATCTGGTAGCCTGAAAGCTACCCCAATGTCTCAACCCCGTCTTCTATCCTTCCACGCTCCTTTATTGACCTATGAATCATCACGCTTTGTCAGGACCGTCACGAACGGCTGGTCAAAGCGTGTCGAGTTGAATCAGTTTGCGGGCTGCTTTGGATTTTGTGAAAGGGGCTTTGTGGGGTGTGGTGGTTGGTTGCCTGGGGTTTTGTTGGGAGGGTGAGGGTTGTGGGTGAAAGGTGAAACTAGAACAGACGGAGTGCGAGGGGCGGCTTTGTTGGGATGTTAATGGGTTGTGTTGGTTTGGTGTTGGTTTCACTACAATAGTGAGGTGATACGGGATAGCATTGTTGGTTTGTATTTCGTATGAGGGTCTAAAAGAGTGTGGTTCTCTAGCTAAGGATATATAGTGTTGTATGGTTGTCTTAGACAGTCCGTCTCACGTGACAAACTTCAGATATCCCATCCTACCAGGAGTATAGATATACCGATACTAGCACCTCTTCAAAATAATTAAAATAGTATAAAAATAAGACAAGAAAAACCTATTATTATTAATTTGCCTTTTCCTTAGCTAGTGCTTCCTTTTTCGCTGTCCTTTCTACCTATTTATTAGCTGAATAATAGACTATATTTATATTAATAAATAACTTAAGTATATTATTATACTTTGATTTAGTTATTACATTAGACAGGTTTAAGTTTACCTTAATCTATAGTAAATAGTTAATTTCGTACCTTTTAAATCCCTCTCGTAGTACTAAAAGATCTACTATAAGTCTCTTTTCCTTTATTGTACTAAGTTTTATAATATAATCGTATAGTAACTTTGAATCTATATAAACTTTAAGTAGAATTAAGTTATTAAGGAGTATCCTATAGATCGTTATCTTAATAGATATTACTATATCAAATCTATTACTTAAAGTATATAATTCGGATACTAATATACTTCTTATTACTTGCTTATATTTAATAGAACTCTAGTAGATAAGGTTCGCCTTATTATCCCTATCCTTTAAGATTAAGATATATCTAATTTATAAAGTAAGATCCTTTAGGTTTATAAAGGCTCTATCTATAAAGAGAATAAGCTTTAGTATTTTTCGATCTAATTTAATATAATTAATCCCTTAGTTAGTATTATCTCTTATCTACTTTAAACGTTTATTTAATAAGTCGATATCCTCTTTTTAAGGGTCTATTATTTGTACCGCCTAGGAGAGATCGAACGCCGCTTCTAGTTATAATATAGTAGCTAAATACGCTCTACGAGCTCGCTAGGATTTATACTACTTTTATAGGGTTAGGTTTTCTTAAACTTTACTACGTATACTATATAAATCTAAGAGTTTATTCTATACTTACTCTAGTTACTTTGCCTATTTACGCTATATAAGTAATAGGGATTTGTTAGTAAGTATAGTAATTAGTCTACTATTAAACTTAACAAGGTAGTTTATTAATAATTACTCTTAAGGCTTTACTATAAAATTAGCCTTAGCTAATTTGTCTTCTTCTTATTATATAAAGTCCTTATTTATAAGGATTAAAGTATTATTAGTTTATAAAGTAATAATACTAAAAGCTTTATCTTTATAGGTATATAATAAGTATAAGTCGAACGTTAATATCTTATATTTTAATTAGTTTATATAAAACTTAAGATATATCTTATACTAGTAATTACCTACCTCTGGAACTCTATACTATAGCTTCTTTATAAGTAGTACTTTTCCGTCCTATTATAGTTAAGGTAGGTTTTATAGTAGTCGAGCGTAAAAACGTTAATTTAGCTCTATAAGAGACTAGGTGTAGGCTTATATAATATCTCTTAGATATATACTAAAGTTATTAAAGCCGAGTATAGTTAATAGTATAAGAATTAGTTACTAGCTAACTCTTTATATAGTAGGAGACTCTGTAAGAATATAAGATTTCTCTTTATTACCCTATACTTAAATTACTAAATATAACTTAATATACTCTTATAGAGTACCCTTGTTTCTTAGTTCTCGGATAAATTTTAAATTAAAGATTTATATACTATATAGAATATTACTCTTATTAATAGCTTTAATAGCTTGTCTATTTATTAATCCTACAATTTTAAGGTTATCTGCTACTATCTCTTCTTTTATTAATTTAACGTTCTTAAATACTAGGTAGATATTAGCGTCTTCTAATAGGTTAACTCTTACTGTCCGAATATAGGTATTATTACTATTCTAAGTATATAATTTGTTATAATCTAGGATCTATAATTTAGAGTTAATCTTATCTATAAGTACTATAATATATAGTAGTAGGTATTTCCTAGGTTGTCCTCTACCTCTCTTTAGTAGTAGTACCTATTATTATAGTTTAGGTATAGAAGGTAGTTAAGGTTAAAGGTTTCTTTCTAGAATTATTAAGTCTTAGTATTACTCTAGCTAAGGGTCTTAAGACCTTTGTTTATTATCTTCTAGTAGTGTTTATACTAGGCTCTAATAATCCTAGTTATCTTCTCTCTTAGAATCGTCTTTATAAAAAGGTTTAACTAAAGTAGAGTANTTTCGCCTTTAACTTTAATAAGCTTATATAGCCTAGTCTACTTTCCTAATTTAGCTATAGCTTACTATACTCTTACTAAATATCCTATAAGAAGCTTATAGATATTACTATTTAAAGGGCTATTTCTTATTCTTAGTACTTCTTTTACTTACTATTTAGTATATAGATTTCTAAGACCTTTTATTACTTTTAGTATAGTAATAGTATATTATAAATAATTAGCTATAGGTAGCTCTTTATTAGTTATATAAGGAAATACCCTAAATACTAGTAAAGTTAGAATTAATCTATTTAGACTAACTAAATTATTAATAGCTTTTACTACTATTTATAGCTTAGTATTACTTTATAACGTAGGTAGCTCTATATTAAGTATTTTATATACTCTTTAAAGTAGGCTATAATACTATTNATTTATACTTTAATTATAAGTAATAAGATCTAGTAGTCTAAGGTAGGTATTAACCTATATTTCTTAGAACAACCTCTAAGTAGTCTTTGCGTAGAAGTTAGAGAGCTACCTAGCCGCCTAGAATCTAGTTACCTTATCTATATAATAAAGAACGTTATAGTTATTAACCTAAAGTATGTTAATATAGACATTATAGTTAAACTTATAGTTATTATAGATAGTAAACTTAAATCTACTAGAAGACTTTCTATAGAGTTAATAATACTTATAAAACTTACTTATAAACCTTAAGAAGCTAAAGTCTACTTTATAGCCTATATACCTTAGGATTTTAGCTAATTAAGAGGTAGATAAGTAACTAAATCTTTAGTATAATCGCTATAGATCCGCTTTTATAAGAAGTCTATTAATCTACTAGTTTAGCTATAGGTATATAGATATATTAGGTTAATCTTTATACTCTATAAAGAAGAAGGCGTATCTATATCTCCTAAATATAAGAACTTCTTTACTATTCTCTACTACTAGTTTATTCCTTAGATTATCGAATATAACTCTAATTCTATTTATATTAGCTAGGTAGAATAAGAATAGCGTATTTGTTAGAAGTATAAAGAATTATATAGTACTAACTAGAGTTAGTATATTAATTAATCTAAGGTTTTTTAAACTCTTACTAACGCTAAATTTAATCCTTATTTTACTAGCTATAAAAGTATCTATTTATATTTTATATAAAGTAGAATATATAAGATATTAATTATATCTAATAGAGTATATATTAGCAGCTCTTATATTAATAAGAATACTAAAGAAGAATCTAGGACTATATCTCTTTTAATTAGTAGGAGGATTAGTAAGGTATATAGAGATATCTTTATATTCTTCTATATACTTAATATCCTAACCTTTAGAGAGAATATATATAAATATATAGTTTTCTAGGTTTTATATAATCTTCCTACTAGTTTTATTATTAATTTTATTACTATATATTATTTAAATAGCTCTATTAATTAATATTTTATTACTTAAATTTCTATAGTTGTCTTTAATCTATTTACTTATATATACCCTAGATATTTATAGTTTAAGATCCTATCCTTTATAATCTATTATATACTAGGTAAACTTTCTTTTATTATTATAGTAGTAATATTTAAGTAGGTTATTTCTCTTTAAATTAAGGAACTCTTATTTAGACTTTTTATATTCTTCTATTAAATAGTAAGTTAACTAGTATCCTAGTTTCTTATAGATAAAACACTTTTTAATAAATCTACTTAAACCTAGTAGTTTATAGTATAAGGTTTTAGTAGGTAGTACTCCGTAGAATCGTTAATCTATATAATAAGCTACTATTTTAGTAGGAAGGTTATTTAACTCTTTATTACCTATATAAAAAGCTTTACTTTGTCCTTCCGGTATATTAGGGGTCTTGTTAAGTAGTTATAGTATTATAGTAGAGTCTAGATTATTAATAGCTTTATAAGTAATAAGTAAGCTTTTAATACTATTAATAAGACTAGGTATATCCCTTATTAGGTTTATATACGCTTATCTATAAGTAATCGTCTTATAATAGGCTAAAACAAGTTAATTATAAAAGAATCTATTAGTCCTTAATTTAGGTATTAATTTATATCTTAAATCTTCTATCTTTTTAAGTATAATATTAAAGTATTTTAAGTAGGATTTACTAGGGTTCTATTCCTTAATCTTATTAAGTTTAAGTATATTCTAAATTAATAGTAAATTCTACTAATACTTAAAGCCTTTAAATCGATTCTANCGTACTTTAACTAAGAAGTTATTACTAGTTCCTCTAAATTTTATATTATTATTATAGTAGTACTTTTATACGTTTGTTATTTTAAAAGAACTTTTAGCTTACTATATATTATTAAAGATATTATTAATATTATCTAGTACTTCGATTATCGGTATAATAATATTTATAATAATACCGCTTGTTCTAGCACCTCTACTAGCTCCTCCCCTAGCTCCCCTACTAGCTTCTATAAATCTACCTCCTTCCCCGGTGCCCTAACTATTTCTAGCTAGGTTCCTTAGTAGTAGTAGTAGTAGTCCGGTAGTATTTAGATCTAGAGTAGGTTATTTAGCTAGAGCTGTAGTTATAGTAGTAGGGTTAAG
The DNA here is from genome assembly GCA_900184765.1 of Hymenoscyphus fraxineus. Classification (NCBI taxonomy): domain Eukaryota; kingdom Fungi; phylum Ascomycota; class Leotiomycetes; order Helotiales; family Helotiaceae; genus Hymenoscyphus; species Hymenoscyphus fraxineus. Next base: position 704,368 of record LT855418.1, read on the forward strand.
GTTTATAAACTTTTATCTTAGAGAAGTTAGAGTAGATATAGAAAGTCCTTTTCTAGATAAGGTTAGGGTTTTACTACTAAAAGGTAGTATAGTTTTCTAAGAGTTCTTCTTTCTTTATAGTTAATTCTATAGTTAAGGTTAACTTTTTAATTTATCTATTAGTATCTTATATTTTAATACTACCTTCCTTAATCTTATACCCTTCTTCTAAATATCTATTATTTTATTATCTCTATAATCTTTATATTCTTCTTAATAAAGGAGTTTAAATAGTAATAGAGATAGTAGATAACGTTCTCCTACTCCTTTCTCTAGTATCTTTATTTTAACGCCTTTATTAAATAGGATCTTCTATATATTCTTAATATAAGACTTCTTTCTAATAGATTTAAATATATTTATATCCTATTCTTTAAAGTTATTATAGAAGATATTAAATAGTTGTTCTCTATCCTTTAGTATCTTCTTATAATCCTATACTCTTTCTTTTATATACTCTTTAAGGGTTTGTCGACTTACGCTAGGATCTAGGTCTAGTAGTAGTCTTGTAGGAGGTAGTAACGATTTACTTATAGAAGATTCTCCTATAGTTACTATATTAATCTATTTATAAAGTCGATATTTAAAGGTATTAAAGAGTTAATAGTATAGTCGAGTTTTAAGGGCCTAATTCTTAGGGTTACTAGTTAGACTAGTTAAAGAAATCTAGAGGCTATTTAGTTAAAAACAATAGTATAGGCCTTAACTCTCTAGTATAGTATTAATAGATATATTGTCTATATATAAAATTCTATTTGTTTTCTATAAAATTTAATAAAGAATTATAGAATATAATCTAGTCTTTTAATCTATACGTATAATACTAATTAGTATTAGTTTTACTATANCAGGATAGTATTATTAGTTTGTATTTCGTATAAGGGTCTAAAAGAGTGTAGTTCTCTAGCTAAGGATATATGGTGTTGTGTGGTTGTCTTAGACAGTCCGTCTCACGTGACAAACTTCAGATATCCCATCCTACCAGGAGTGTGGATATACCGACATTTGGGATTGGGGCTTTGAGGGTATGATGGGTGGTGGATAGGGCGGAGATGGGGGTGTTGATTCTATTGTCTTCGTTTGGGGGAGATATAGTCGTATTAGCGATAGAATTGTGCGTTGTGATCCTTTCTTCCCAGCGTTATGAACAAACCCCGCTCATAGAATCTCGTATACACGAGGATAATCCAGAACTGCATAATAAATCTTTATATCTCTAAAAAGAAGATCGTGAAAGGCCACTTGGGAGTCGCACCACTCTACTCTACTGTACTGCACAGTATTAGCTTCCTGTCTAACTAAATCTGTTTCCACAATTCAATATTCATCCAATGTTTTTATGGCTCGTCTGGTCATAAATGGATATATGATACTGGTATTTGGGTACTGGGAGTTATGCTGCTTTATCTACAATTAAATCCACACCCTAGGTCCTTGATGAGCACAGAAGCTCAGTGTAGGGATGTCAGCTATCGCCTAAGAAGGTCTTTATTGTTATTCGCTATCTGTCGCGCTATCTTGTTTTGTTGAAAAGATTCTGAAATGAAGTGGGGAGTTTGCTGAAGTTGTTTTATGTGATGAATTGGAACAACTGTCTTTACTAAGAGGTGTAGCGTGCCAAGCTATAAGTAGGCGTGTAGATCTATTCCAACAGTACGAGAAGCCAAAGGTTTAGAAATAGGTATTCACTATACGTGTAGAGAAACATTGCTGTAAAGCATTTGGCTCACTTACGATATGTGCGTGATTGTCTCCTGTATCACGAGGGGAGGCCCAATTAATACCTAAATTAGCCTTTTCTTAATATTTGGTGGTTTTAAATCATTGAGGTAAAGATAAATTCCAATTTTCAGAGCTCCGTTGAGTTCTCAATAGGGCGTTACTGGCTAGACTTTCAAACTTCGTTTGCATAGCGGGGAAAGACAGGCTTGTATCATGATGTTAAGGTTAAGCGAGTCAGGGTTGGTTGGAAAGGGGGGCTGGGAGCTGGGCTTCGCTTACTGGAGAAGTAAGTACGCCCCAGGGTCAACAACGCACTGAAACTAGCAGAATGGCTTGCACAGTACTTTTCTCACAAGCGGTTTCTAATGGATGAATTACAACGCCAAAGCCACACATCAGAAATTGGGAATACCGCCTTTTTTGTTTTCAAAGTGAATAGGCTTACGTACTTTTGTTATCTGGAAACAATGGATCACTTACCAATGAGGCGATTATTGACAATTAATATCCCTGAATTGGTTGTTCTCAAGACTACAAAATGAAATTCACTGGGTAAAATACACATTTCACCTACTACAAGAGCACAATCACATAGAAAATGTCAGACTAATGATTCGCACAGCCACCCATAGATATCCATACATGTTTTCCCCCTGTATGATAAGCTCGCCTTACTCCCAAACCCCATACACAAACCTTTCATCACAATCCGATAGTCTTTCTACCTCCTTGGTAATAGTTACCCATCTCATTTCACCACAACACTGGAAGACCACATTCACGCAGGGAAACTTGGGCTGATGATTCGCACTGCCATCCTGTAGATGCCCATAAATATTCCTCTACCAGCAGTTGAGCTCGCCTTCTTCCCATCTCCAGAACACAAACTTTTCAAGACGTCCCGATACTCTTTCCACCTCTTTGGTAACTGTTACCCATCTCAAACGTCTACTCTATCATCTCAAACGTACTCTCCAAATACTCAACCACTATAAGACTCATCGTCGCCGCAGCTGCCCAAACAGCTTCTGAAGACTCTGTGTCGTTCGTCTGCACAAAAGGTATGCCTCATCCTACTGTAAACTTCATACAACCACTAATAACACGTCCAGCCTCACACATATCATCATCTCTCAACGCTATCGCAATGGCAAAGGGAAAAGGATCCACTACCCACCACTGCCCATTGGAAGGCAAGGGTAGAGGCAACTGCCGCGATGGCAAAGGCGGTCCAGGAGGAAAGAAGCCTTACTGCAAGGCGCATCAGTACTTCTGTCCTTGCGGTCATCCCTATCGTATGACGAAAGAAAGCGATAAATGTCCAAAGTGTTTGACGTATCATAGCGAATACACGGGAGGTCGTGCATAAGTTATTTACCCTTATGAGTTATTTGGATCCTCTTCTCGGTCTTCGACACATTCACGGTTGTTCTCGGTTTCTCGACTTTCGGATGGAATATCGGGTATATTGGAGGGACAGGATTGGAGTCATTGATAGGCTCATTTTACTTTTTCTTTCTTATTGTTTTCTTTGGATCGGTGGATTTGTAGTTAGCGAGGCGTCAATAGGGGTCTTGATCAGGTGATTGGGGATTAGGCATACTTCATGGGACTAGGTTCTTTAAGAGAATTCATGACTTGATGGATATTGAGCATCATATGGGTTGAGAGGAAAGGGGATGAGGTAGATTTCTCAACAACAATAGTCTCGAAGCTATCTCAATCAAACCGTTTTCCCACGTAATGAACAAAAACACACATCTATAAAGTGCTACTGATGTGGCACATGGTTTCGTAACTGTACTATCATAATATTCCCTGTTTTACTAATTGTCTTGATGCTTTTGGAACATTAAAGTTCTTGGTGATCACTTGGGTTTTTGGAAACAATATAATGCTTGAAAACGGCCTGTGCTCGACAGTTAAAATTAAAAAATAAGTACTCTTGATCCTTTCAAATACAAAAGTCTTTAACTTCCGGTGTGGTACAAAATCTCCAATCTCGATTGACATATTTGTCTGAAACGACTACTAACAGTGATTGTAGCTCAGGTAGAATAAACATTCTCTAGGCCTATACTTAACTATCAGAAAAACTATATTGAAACCCATAGAATCACGACTTACAATGAGCCTACATCTTACTTGAAAAAGTCTTAACTAGTACACCTTGCACCATAGCTTATGTAGAGAACATGAAATAATTAGATTTTATCCCCATTTGCGCCAAAAGATCTCAATAGCTGAAAATAACCCCAGCTACCTGATTTTGTATGCAAATATAACCAACAAGCCAATATCACAGCTAAGCGAGGAAAAAGGAGTAACGTTAACCCCGCTTACAAGACTGTGGTATCGAGAAATCATAATTATTGATCAAGATATCAAACAGATATCGTAGATTTCTATAAAGATAACAGTAAATTACTCAAGCATAATTCAGTAAGGTACTATTACATACTTTCTGAGGGAAGTTAGTAAAGTTAGGTAAGGTCAAGCATAGTCCAGGATAGATTAGATAGTTTTAATACATTAATTAGTAGGCATACAAAACATTGAATAATCATTGAATAATCATTGAAGATCATTTCAACTAGTCAAGAGATTGACTTCCTTGAATATTCTCATTTGTATTTCTAGGCAAAGGATTCTTCAAGGTGTACTGGCCTGATTATCTGTACATAGGAATAGACCACACTACCACGCTTTGGCCGCATCTCGCTCGCTTGTGGCATGTGAGTAACAAATTTGATATTTGAAACAGAATTTGTTGTCTGTAAGTATTCTAGTAGTTCTATTACTTACCCAGCACCTCCGATGACTTGATATCGACATGAAAAACGTAACTAGTGTACCTACTTGAACAGGCAACGATGAGACTAGTAGGTTATTGAACATCACATTAAAATATCAAGAATGGTTCGCACGCTGTACAGAAGTAGAATACATTTCAATTGGGGAACAAATTGCTAGAAGAGAAAACACTACTCTATGAATCACGATTCAGGATATTATAAGGCAGACTAAGCGCCTTTGTTTGTTTAATGTATTCATTTAAATTCATATTTTGTTACTAGGGTATCACTGTTGCGGAGAACAAAATCTATCTCTTTCTTTATCTACACACCCTCCAACTATAAATAATACGTCCCCATCACCTACTTCTCCCCATCAGATCCACATTGGCTACTGTCATCGGATTCCTCCGAGCTTTCTCCATCAGATTCATACAGGCTAGCTTTAGCACTGCATACACCAACTTTTTCCAAGGAATCGTAATATTCAGCCCACTCCTCCGAAAGTTTGTCCAGACGATGGAAGCACTCGCCTTGGACCCACCCATTTATGGCAAATCGTGACATTCTTCGTAGCCATAACCCACGACCATATGTATCCTGCACATAAGATGGAGATCTCTTCATCATCTCCTGATCAAAACGTGCTTTGATGAGCAATTCATCATCAGTCATATCACGCCCCAATTTACGATCTCTGTCTCGTTCACATGAGAATTCACGGTCCTCATCAGAAACCCACAGCCACGCTGGTGGTTTTCGTGAAAGAACCAGTGGTACCGACTTTGCTTCATCCCAGTCCAAGACGCCTGAGATTTCCCATGTTGGGATTTGCGACTGTTCAGATCCAGGGACCGGTCTGATCAAGATGTTCCCTGCAGACATATCCCAGAGCCACAAAACATTGTCGATGTCTGATTTTCGCGTAAGGCCAGCAAGATGCATCTCCCTCGCAATTCTTTCGAGTGTATCGTAGTGCTTCGACATGAATTCAGTCTTCTGGTAATCGTCCAGATTTCTACGAAGCTGAAATATCTGGTGGAACAATTTGTCTAAATGTTGTCTTTCGAGTACTGGAAGATCAATTTCGAGTTCAAGTGGAGTGTCTCGAAACCCAGTTATGCTGATAGTCGATTCGTTGGCAGGAGGAACAGAAGAGACTTCTGGAATAGATCGGTTACCAATAAGACGTCCCGGCCGATCGAAGACGACGGTTTCCAAATTTGCGACAAGTTCAGCAACTAGGTTCGTGATTTGGAGTTTCTCAGCGAGGGAGAGTTCGTAATAAACATCTTCGAGGGGCTTTCCAGGGAGCCGCTCCTGGAGAACATATTGGCATCCGATCGCATTATTTGTCGTACAATCGTATGCACAGACTATTGGCGCTCGAAGAAACTTGAGTTGAGAAGCAAAAATCATGATGGATATTTCATCACTCGTTTCATGCGTGTTGTCACGAGGCTCCCGTGGGATTCTCAGCACAAAGTCCTGTTGCGCACGAGACGCGAAATGCAAGCCGATTACTCTATGATAGCTCCCTCCACACATGCGTTCGATAGAGGTTGGTTCTCCATAACCAATGTCTTTACAAAGCTGGGAAACCTTTTCCTTGAAGGTATCAAAGCTCTCTTGTCTGAATCGATAGGTCGAGGAAGAGGTAGATCCAGCGTAGCTTGTTGAATCGTCATCGCTTTCAGAATCTTCGTCGTCATCTTTGACATCAGCCCCAACATCGTGTTTGACGTCGGTGCCATTATCTTTGGCAGAACTTGGTCCACGGACAAGGGAGTTAGTAGTTGGAGTAGGAGTCGTGCTACCACTCGATGTGCTACTTGATGAATCACTGCCGATTTCAGAGTCGATGGATGAGAGGCGGTTTACTGTAGTTGCATTAGCATCAGCTATCTCGGAGTTTTGATGGAAAATATGCTCACCAAGCTCATTTTTATCCATGATTGAGATGGGCTTAGATGACATGGACATGGAGTGTATGATCGCAATATCATGCCCCAATGATTTTAGCGTTGCTGGACGGCCATAGTTGTTTGTTTTTGGAGTCTGATCACCAGATCCAGTCATAATGGCGGTGAGCAAACGAGTCCCTCGATGTTCGTTTGATGCTTGTTTGGTGGAGGAAACTGTTAAGTTGATGGATTTGATGGCGGGTCGGTCGAAAGCGGAGCACAGCTCTATCTATCGCGAGAACGTTTAATATCAGATCCTGTATCAGCACAGAGGAGAAAAGATTATCTGCGATATCAGATCCAGAAAATGAGAGATGCGCGTTGGGATATAAGAGTTTGCGTGGTGGTGGTGGGAGGAGGTTGTTGATGAGAGAGAGAGGAGTCTAGAGTCAAGTGGAGGGCGGTATTTCTAGAGCCCAGCCTTGCGGCTGGTGCGCTAGGCCAGGCACAATACCTGGTGATAGTGAATCCTCTGGTGTTGTGGATGTGAATGTCAAGTGTACATTCACTCCACACTCAAAGAAGTTGCGATACAGGTAGGCCGGCGTAGCCTCGGATAAACTGTTCATCCGAGGCTTGGCGCCGCCCGCTCCCCCAACTGATCCCATCTTTCAACTTCAATCAGAAGTCAACTATTGAGCCTTGTGACTCCCCATTTTCTTATCTCTGACGACCCTGAGATAAGAAAAAAGGAGTTTGGATAATCATCGCGTCTTGAGCTTCTCACGAGTTCCCTAAAGGCGCATCGCGTGCTAATGTCAGGGCGAAACATATGACCACGTTTTTTGGTCACTTCATTAGGTTAATTCGGCAAAGATCCATTCCATAATCACTTGATGTAAGATATATTTCCGAAGCCTGCTGAAGGCTGGTTGGTATTCAAGACATTTTTAAGCGTTGGAATGCTAGACTCTACTTGTAGGCGGTTAAGCGAGTGTCAAAAGCACAGAAGGTTTCAATGTTGGCTGGAACGGGTCGGGAGAGGCTTGAGGTTCAAATTCAATGTGTATCTCAGGGCGTCTTTATACAGAATCAACGACGTCAGATGCGTGTTGGCTGCATTCCCCTCTGCCATCATTTGAATTTAGACCAAGATCTTCATTTTCATCTTCAAGCTATATAATGCTTTGGAGAGTCAGACTCAAAATTCAAATAACAATCACATCGACAAGTTCTTTTCATTAGTATCTTCTATCCTATATACATCTCGAAGATGATTGCCTTCAAAACCCTTTTGCTTAGTCTCTTTGGCCTTGGTTTGATAGCTGACTGCAATGCATTAAGATTCAGGTAGGTCTTCATTGGCTCCTGGAAAATAATATGGACTAACATCATCTCAGAAACCGACACGCCGACACCTTACCACCATTTCCCATTGTGACTCCGGGTCTTTTGTCAAATAGCACAAACTCTACGAACACATCTTCCACATCAACTTCCAGCGATACTACCAGTGAACCGACTATAGTTCCAAGATGGATCCCTAGAAACCTTACGCCCAGGGCCATACTTCCCCGAAACGAGTCCCGCGACTCTGCTATCTATAGCAACTCCACAACATTCAGTAACTCGACCGTCTTCAGCAATACGACTATAATAAGCAATTCGACGCTTTTGAGCAACTCAACTTCCAACAGTACCCTCACAGCTCGAGATCTTCTTCATAACAAGCGCGGAAACTAGCGCTAGATGCTGTTTCGATGATGTATTCTTGTAGTGGGAGGCTATTGGAGACTTTGTGGTATCACAGACATCGCGCGGAGACTTTTGTTGGCATTTCTCATACAGGTGATGAGGTTTTGAAGAGTGTGCGAGTCATACTTTGTGTTTGTCGGTGTCTCTTCCGGATGCTTTGGAAATACGGGGCTGGAATTCCCTTGTCATTACATTCTTGAAATTGCGTAGTTAGAATTCTCTGATCTTAAATCATTGAGTCTGGCCTATTATATTGTTTCTTTCTTTTGTCTCTTGGTCGATTCCTGTTGGCGGGTGTGGTGGGAATTATGATAGATAGATGAGAAATTGATTGATTATGGTTGAATAAACTTGTATTGTTTTCATGTTGCGGCCCCGCAGATGCTCAAGTGACCACTATACTGGCCATAGACCGTGCTATTTGTATCGAGGCTTTAAAGAAGCTCTTTATAGAGATTAAAATGTAGACTGGAGTGATGCGAATGGACAATTCATGACACAAGTACTCATTTTGCTAGTCGTCTTTACACTTAATATTAAATACGCGGATTTTACAACTTCAAGTATTCCGAAATGGATTCTATAAAACCATATATATTTTCTTTTTTTAAACGGTAATTGACTGAGATACCCCTTTATATATTATAAATACCCGAGATGCCCCTTAAATTAATTGAGTTGGTCTGAGATACCCCTTGTTTTATATAGTCGAAAAAGGGGGGTTTATTAAGCTAGGAACTTACCCTGAAGTTTCGAACAATACTAGTATAAGAGAAGTATAGCTAGGTACTAACTAGCAGATATAGAATAGACATTATTTCGACGTAAATCAGGAACCAGTTGTAGATTAATTAGGAAAGCGGGTTAAATAGTAGGGGTTTATAGTGAATAAGGAAGATATACTTACTCAGNGGATATTGCTTAGGAGGTTATTGCCTAGGAGGTTATTGCTCAGGATAGTATTGTTGCTCAGCGTTCGAAATGATTTGATTTGATTTGATTAATAGTACTTAATTAAATTAAATCTGATTAATATATCGATTAATTAAATTAGATTGCTAAGTAATCGATTAATTTAGATTAATTTAGATTAATCTAGAGTCTGGCTAGCCCGAGACTCGGGGGGTGGGTCCGAGATCGCCGTAGTAGAGCCCCTCCCTGTATAACGTATAAGCGAGGGCATAACCGAGCCCCTCGGAGCGCTTGAAATAGTCGGATATCCCGTCCTTTATTAATAATGCTAGCCTATAATTATATTATTAGCTAATATAGGTTTTAATAATAGTAACTAATAATAGAAATACTAAAAAAAAATCCTAAGGAGAATAGATATAAAAGAACTAACTTTTTCTTTGTTTTTATTCACTTCTTTACCCTTATTTTATTTACTTAAAAAAATATATAAAATTAAATCCTTATATTTTCTATTAAAGAATAACGCCTTATTTACTTATTAATATTACTATATCTTCTTAAACTACTAAACGTACTAATAATACTTATAATACCCCTAGGTTTACTATTAACCTTAAAACTTAACCGCTTATTTTTAAGCGTAAGCTCTTATCTAAGGTCCTTAATACCGCTAGCGAGGATCTAGACCTCCCTTATACTTATATAATTAAGTACCTTATTAAAGGCTATTAGTACGCTAGCTCTTTTAATTTAAAGTCTTTATTTATAAGCTAATATATAACTAATTTATATAGGAAAACCTAGGTTAAGTAAAAAATCGGTTAATCGACTAGTAACTATATAACTTACTTTAGGGCTTTATATAAGTCTATTCTAATCTAGTCTATTATAGATAGCGATCCTAGTTTATAGGGTCTTTTAATTATATTTCTAATACTAATTTATATAGATAACGAGAATTAAGAAGCCGGTACTCCTAGGACTACTACTAGTACTAGTCTAGAGCGGTTCCTTAATAAACCTAAGAAAGCCGAGTTTAAAGAGGAGACTTTTAAGAAGCTTTTATTAAGCTTTATTATTAAGAATAATCTTAGCTTTAATTTAATTTGCTCTCCTTCTTTTAAGGAGCTAGTCGACTATCTCTATACGTAAGTAAGCTCTTATATAAGCTCTTATAAAGATATACTAATTACCTTATTAGTAGCTGTCCTCCTATCTATTTATCTTTACTTCGAAACGAGTTAACTTCGTTTTATTTAAGTGCTAAAGAAGCTATATAAACGTAATTAAGGAACAACGCGCTAGCAAATAGCTCTTTTAGCCTTACTTTAGACGCTTAAACTTTAATTAGTTAAGATACGTACCTAAGAATTACTATATAAGTACTTTTATAGCTCGCTTAAAAAGTAAATAAATAAACTAACTCCTTAGCTACTTTATCGACTAGGACTTTAATCTTAAGGCGTACTAGCTAGCTTTAAAGCTACTTATAGAGCGCTACTCGGGTGTCTATATGTCTAAGATACTATTAGAGACCTTATAAGACTATAAAATAGACCTAGATATAACTAGGTAAGTAAATATCTATATATTTATATTTTATTAATATTTAAATAGTATAATAAGGGATAACGCCTTGTTAAACGATACTGTTAGTATAGAGATCAGAGATCTAAAGGGCAAGGAAACAACAATAAAGGTACAAACAGTGGTTCTAATAATCGTATTATTCTGTCTGTCCTATGGAATCCAGGCATATATATAGCCCTGGATTATCACGTGAATAAACACGTGAATATATCGCGACAGATACCCTTATAGCTACCTTTATAAGGTACTATAATATAAGTGGATTTAAGTTTCGAGAGAATACTCCTTACGCGGCTTATGTCTTAAACCTTATAGTATAAGATATATTAAAGGCTATTTTAAAAGACGATTATAACGCGTATAATATAGGAGAGTTTAATTACTCTAGGGTCGAGGATAAGAGAGAAGAGAAAGAAGAGAATAGTAAGTTATATTATTATAATATTTTATATATATATATAATAGTTTAAAACTAATAACTTTAGATATCTCTACGTAGAAAAAGATTCGAAAGATTATTATAGGCTTAAAATATAGCTAGGAGAACGCTAGGCTTTTAGATTAATAGCTAAGGAGCTAGTATATTAGGTATAACCGAAAGCCTTAACTTAGTACGTAGCCGCCTAATACTTTAAGTAAGACTTTATTTACTTTAAGGAATATACTAATTATAAGACCTTTAGACTAAAAGACTTAGTAGTCTAGTACTTACTTAATACTTTTTAACTTCTTAGCTCTTATTAAACCGATTAATTCGGTTATAACTATTTTAGATATAAAGGTTTTTAAAAATAAGAAATTAATAGTTACTAGTAAAGAAGAGACCTTTCTTAGAGACTTATTAGACGTTCTAGAGGTCTTTGTATCGGCTACTACTAAACTTTAAGCCGAGAGTTACCCGACTATCTACTACGTAGTCCCTTATATCTATAAGATCTATAGGAGGCTAGAGGATTTAGCTCTAAGATTTATAGTAAGTTTTATTATTTATTTATTAAATTATTAATTAAATAACTAACCTTTATATAGGATAATAATAAGTTTAGAGAAGGTATTAACCTTAGTATTACTAAGCTAAAGAAGTACTTTCCTAAGCAAGGTGCCTTAGTTAAAAGGAATAGAGCTCTTTATTTAGCTCTTATTTTAGACCCTAGGGTTAAGCGAGAGGGGCTTGCTCGGATAGGTCTGAACCCCCTTTTTTAAGGGTAAATTTAGACGGCTTTAGAGGAGGAAGTTAAAAGGTAAGTACTCTAATCCCTTATAAATATATAATAATATTTATTTAATATTTATTTAATATTAATCTAATATTTAAATAGTACTTTATTAGAAGTATAAGCTACCGAGCTTCCTAGCTAATTAACTACTAAGGAACCTTATAATAGGGACTATAAAATAGACGACCTATATATTAAAGACAAAGACGAGGTAGACAAGGTTACGCGTTATATATAAGATAAGCGAGTACCTCGAATAGTAGGTTTATTATTTATATAGGATTTTTATATTAATTTACTAATTAGTTATAGACTAATCCCTTAGAATAGTAGAAGGCCTACTATACTAGCTATCCTATATTATTTATATTAGCTAGGAAATATCTTTAAATACTAGCTATAAGTGCTCCTACCGAGCGTATATTTAGCCTAGGGGCTAATATTATTACTTAGAATAGGAATAGGCTATTAAAAGAGACGCTAGAGCTAGTAATAAGCCTAAAAAGCTAGGGGTTCTTTATAAGTAAGGACAAGGATTTACTACTAAAAGACGTGTTATTTAAAGACAATTATTTTATACTTTAGTTACTATTTATAGTATATATTAATCGATTAATAATCTAATTAACTAAATTAATTAATTAAATCAAATTAACTAGACCTATTAATTAATTTAAATTAATTTAAATCTGATTAATTTAGAGTATTAATTAATTAATTGATTAAATTTTTCGAACGCTATTGTTGCTTAGGAGATTATTACTTAGGAGGTTATTGCCTAGGAGGATATTACCCAGGAACAACGAATTAAGGCTAATTCAAGTAAAATTACGAATAAAAAGCGGAAGAGGAAGGATTAGACTAAATCACTACTAAAATCGAAGAGGACAGGTTTACGAAGTCGTACGTAAGTAGGTAGTAGTTAGCTAATTTACTTTGTTCATGACTTTATATACGTATTACCATAGTAATATAATGAACGGCAAAAATGACTGAGATGCCCTTGGATATATGAAAAATACCTGAAATACCCTCGTTTTGTAGCTATTTGCGACCGAAATACCCCTGTTTTCAACTATATAAAATAAGGGGTATCTTAGACCAACTCAATTAATTTAAGGGGCATCTCGGGTATTTATAATATATAAGGGGGTATCTCAGTCAATTACCGTTTTTTAAAGAAAATCTTTCATTCCCGAGTAATTCGCGATGAAACAGAAAAATATGCAACATAAGCAATACATCCCAACTTGCAAAACCATTGATCATCAAAATAGTCAAATCCACATTGTATCCCTAACATCAAATCCCGACAAACAAGACGTCCATGTCTCAGTCTCAGTGGGCTGAATATCCGAAACAGCCACGTTTATCACCAGTGAGACCTGCATTCCAGTAAACGCCTTATAACCTCCTCAATTTCCCTAAAACAATTGATGAAATTTCGCGAAGTTTCATCATGTGACTTACCCCCTAACGCCGAGCCGAGAGGGACCGAGACGATACGTCGCGTAGATTTTATACTCACGTTTCTTCCAACATCTTTGATTCACTGTGAAAGTAAACTTGTGAGTTTGAGAATCCTGCGTTTTTCGACAAGCATATCCTGAGCTCTACTTTCTGTGACACTCGCTAACCCATCTTCACAAGATGTTGAGCGGCTCCCGGCGAAATGGACTTCCCGATCTTCCTCTGGTAAACTGTCTCGTAACCGTCGGACTCAAGCCATTGCCAACATTCGAATCCGTTCTATCGCTTGTATCGGTATCGATAATAACCTGGTTGTTCGCCGGGACGACGTCTCTCAATCTTGGTGGGATAGGAGATGTTATAAGAACTTTGAGTGTGACGGTTTGCAACGCTTCCGATAATTCCCAAAGACGATGAACTAATACAAGTGCTTCTTCCTCCCGAGGATATCTCAGCAAACCGTCGAGCGTGCAGAAGATCGTTGCACCCTCAAAGCTTGTTACTGCGGCGACAAATAATAGCCAGAGGGATTCAAAATCGTGATTACTGATACCGCTAAGGTCCAAATTGGATGGTAGCAGATGACCGTCAGGCCAATGCTGCAAAAGCTGGGCGATGAGTGATCGCAGTAAATGTTGGCCATGTTCTATGTCGGTTCCCCTTAGTACTCTGTGTACACTAGTAAAATAATGCAATGTGATTGCTGGTTGAACATTCTTCAAGCTCTTTACCAGCATCGCGCAAAAGTTCGACAACGGAGAAATGTTTTCGGTTGCGACGGCTCTCAAGAGCAGCAATTTTGACCCACTACATTGGAACCAATTACGGAACTGTCGATTCTCCATCAACTTCTCGGTGAGACCGTGGGTATTTTCCTCCTCCGTTCTTCCTATGGAAATCGTTTTTTCGAGACTATCGTTTGTCATGTTGATATTGATGGCCAGAATGTTTTGGAGCATGACTCGATTGATATTGTTCTGGGGGGCAGCAGGTTGAAGAAATTGCTTTTGGTTAAGAAGCAATTGGCTCACTGTATAGGTAAGCAGAGATACTTGCATCATCAATATATGTGCTTACTCTGACTCTGCTGTATCGCCTCTAGCATCTTTCCCAGATGATCTATCTTGTGATGGTACATGTTATTCAACCCTCAGTGCTCGTTAGTTATACTCTCTCACAGGGGTAACACTTTCTTACACTCTGATTTCGTCGCCAGCGATAAAAAAGCATCCAAACCCTCTTCAAGGATCGAGTGGGTTCCGGTCTTAGCTACTGAAGCCAATCCATCTTTGATGGCATCTTGAAGCGACGAGTGAGATCTTTCGCCTTGCTTATATATATCCTCAGCCAGCGCATAATTCATGGCACCCATGGTGAAGCTTTGGTCCGTTAATGATTTGGTCTCTCTAGCCACCTCCAGTGCCTCGACTCCCACAGCTTGAGCAAGTGCTTTTGCTGCTCTTCGAAAGAGTTGTGATCGTCTAGCTACCATTCGAATGCTATCACCGACGTCATCTCCATACGAACTTTGCCGAGCGAGAGATTTCATAATTTTCTCTGTGTTTGTATTTTAGCAAGCAAGCCCTGTAACAAAAGTTTATGTACCTACTAAAGGCAGGCTCGTCGAGCCACTTCAACATTCCTTCAATGGCAGACAAAATGCTCAAGTATAATTCCAGGGATAGTTTTCTCAACTTCTGATCTGCCTTGTAGTCACCTACTCCTCGGAACCGCTCGAGTGTGTCGTTCGCTTCTTCGATTTCTTCGGGCAGAGTTTCAATTGCTTCCATTATCTTGTTTCTAACGTTGGCCTGAGCTGCGGCAGCCTATACTTCGGTTAATTTACGCCCAACCTTCTTCCTGTCAGACTTACACCAAACACAAGTTTCAACCCACCACAAATAATTGATGAGTAATCACCATCAGGAAGAAGCTCCAGCCACGGAGAGAGGTTGTTGGCTCTGTTACTAATGCCTCGGCCAGCTCGTATATGGATTCCTTTTTTACCTTTGGCTTTATCCCCGTATGCCGCTTTGGCTGAATCCACTGTTTCTAATACCTAAAAAATGAGTGAGTAAGCTTTCGCCCTTAAGATACTGAAAAGTTCAAGTTAAGAAAGCACCAGTCACCTACTTCGTCCCAGTCATGGGCTCCTCGGATATCAAAGCCTTTGAGGTTCTTGGGCAACGAGTTCGCTTCAGAAAAAGCCACGATGATAGTTCTGAAGTGGGCCGTTTGTTTTTCAGCTTCTTTCTCTCTTGCTACAGTTTCGATGCTACTAGAGTCAGTATTCTGCAAGATTGCGACTTGACAATCCCCGATATGGCCACTTACTCAACGACATCATCCTCCTTCCTTGAAAGTACGTATTCCTTCTTTTTTTGATCGTAGTGAGAACTCGTATTTCTATACGCCCCGTGAAGATTGACGGCTTTCGTCTCCATGAACTTCGTTGGAAGGGTCGAGGCTCTCTTCATCAGGGGTTCAGACATTAGAGACTCCATTTTCCAGGAACCGCTGTGTATCTTGGATTGAGGGATAATGAATTTGGAGATCGCGTTTGGTATGGCTGACTCTTTGGATAGAGAATAGGAATCAAAATAGGATGCTGGTGACAGCCTTGTCTGCCTACAGCTCAGTTAGCGCTTGTGGTAGAAGGTGGTGTGCTGCCGGGTAATATCTGACATATCCTTGTACTGTACGATATGTAATGCCGCCACGGACTTCTCTCTTATCCTGCGCGTAATTTATGCTAATAGTCACTCCAAGCTTTCACGGTAAAATCAAAACGGAATCCGGTGTCGTTTTATGGACAAGAGTTTTGTTCCGACGTTGAGTATCAGCAGTAGAATTTCTTCCAAATACTGATCAAGTTCATCCGGGGAGGATTGCTCAATATTGCCCTCTTCGAGCCGAGAGGATTGTCCGACATGGATGCCACAGCCATTTGGGTGCGGGTTGGGGGCCATCCACGATTATTGGCCGCCCCCCACTGATGTGCTTCCAGCCTCACAAAAACGGATACTGGGCCCTCCCCACGAAAGAAAACTCCCTTCATCTTCGGCATCTTACGCAATAACATCACTCTCACGGCTCTCTCTTGTCATTTGATATACAGCTTTGTGATCAACAGTACCATTCAGGCAATGACTTCCTCAGAGGATACAAATACGCAGATGGACCCCGGCGCATCCATCGAGCCCTTGACCAGAGAAAATGTCATTCTGGGTAGTGAAGCACCAATATCTACTTCGAATATCAAAAATGAAATAGAGGGAATCAAAGCGCCATCTGAAGCGGCGATCGATGAAATTGCCGACAATAGCGAGTGCGAGTCCTCCAAGCAGGAGGGTCGAGCGGATGACACATACGAAAAGGAATCTGCGGTATCTCACGATGTCGATCGGAAGAGATCTAGTGATAATGACACTAGTGATGATGAACAATGGTCCTTATATAGTTACAATAGTTCTGTTGATAGCGGTAAGTCTACTGAAAACTGGGGAGAGCGAATGCTAACAATAGGAAACAAGATGTGGCTTTTCGTCGAATGAGACAGCATCGCCACCATGTGAAAATCACCGAAGGGAGGATAAGAAAGCTTGAAAAAAGACTAACTCTGGTGGAAAACAAGCCCCCAAAACCTATCTCTCCACCTCCCGGACCCATCTACCACGTTTCTATCCCAATAATGAGATTTTTGAACTGGTATGAGTTCAAGGACCTTCGAAATAATTTGATGGGAACGTCAAAATCACCAAGACCTGCAATTGAGGTTTTGATTGGTCCGCCAGTTCTGTTTCATGAACAACAAAAGCCTAGAGGTTTTATCACAAAGGACGAGTCTTATTTTTCACGTAGCGAGGAATCAATTCTTCCCTTTGAGACTATTCCAGAAAGGATCAGAATCAATTCTCGACAACTTCTCATATTTCTAAGGAGGACGATTGGTGGTGCTTTCCTTAACTTTGCGCTGGGTAGTAGCGTTGTGGTACTTAGACCATATAAACCACTAATCTACCATGAGAGTGAATTGCGGGATGCCAAAGACAAACTCGAGGCCAAATTGGCAATACCACACGACTCCTCCGATGCTGTTAGTGCTGCCCGAGTGAAAAGTGAGGACAGCGGCAATGTTGATCAAGACCACAACTCGAGTTCGACCAATGAGGGCCTGCCAGAATCTGAAACCCCAGGACAGAAACCAGAAGCTATCAGGAGATTTCCATTTCATTCATTCGAAGACACCGACACGATGGAAGTCCTGCTCGATCTTACATGCCTCCTTAAATTTCTAGATGCCCTCAAGCCGGCGATAAAAAGTCTTCAAGAACCTACTTTAACGCCGGAGTTTGATCCTCTAATCCCACCTAACATCAAGTTTAGGCCGAAGGTGGATTACCATAATCTTTGGTACCTTTTCACCCCTGGGGACTACGTGTTTGCCCAGACCGGTCAACGAGTTCTCAGAATTCTGCAGGTTACGGGTGGGAGATCGTTCCTATCTACAGAATCAGATACCACTGATGTTGGTAGTCCAAGCGCACAAAAGGAGCGACTTTTCACGGTAATTCTGACCTCTGCAAATTACCCAAAATATACAGAACGCACTTCGCTAATAAGTATAGATCGATTGTTACTATATAGATTTTGATGGAACACGCTTTGGTACTGTCACGCGCCGCTTTCTGATTGCGCCATTCGAAGGGGCAAGAGACATTGAGTCTTTGACTGTCTACCCAGCAGCCTTCAAAGAAGACTCCGAAAAATTGTTGCAGGATATGACAGAAGTGGGTGAACGCTTTATTGACTCTACCAAGTTGAGACACATGCACTTCGATGGAAGAACCGAGGTATTCACCCCAACAGGCTCAAAGCTAGACGGTAAACTGCATCCAGAAGATGTCGATAGTCAGGTTATCGTGGATTTTGACCGTACATTTCAATTTAATTCAAGCTGGACCCCGAGGTTTGAGACGCCAATATACCTCGAACCGGCGATTCGAGAAACATTGGAAATGACAAGAGACTCTGAGCGGCGCCAACACAATATAGTGTATTTTGAGTTCTCGCCAGAGATAGAAAGACTTCCATGGACAACGAGACCGGGCCATCCTTCAGGGCATTGTGTTCTCCCCGATTGCTGTGAGAATGAATACATATTACCTGACTCTAGCTGGGACCGGCAGAGGATGGACGATGTCGTGATAGGAGACCCTATACTTCGTAATATTGATTCTTCACGAACCGATTTGAAACCTTCACGAGGCGACTACAAATTATGTCCAAGCCGAGTGTTTGGCTTCATCCTCAGAAGCCGTAAATGGGGTAAGTTGCAGCTAAACAAACGAGCGCACTTTGAAAATGCTAATATCCTTGTTATAGCGTCTCTACCTCTAGCCCATCTGCGACCTGTCAGTAAGATTAGTGGCGGTTTTGATGGCTTAGAGCTTCCAGGTAACCACAAGGAGATTGTACAGGGACTTGTTGAGACACATTTTAAGAACAAAGAGATTGAGCAGAAGTCGGTAAAGGATGATAGAGGTTTTGGGTTTGATTTGGTGAAGTCTAAAGGTTTTTGTTTATACTATCTTTTAGACCTACACGGAACTAAACTTTCATAGGAAAGGGTCTGATTATTCTATTGCATGGGGCTCCTGGCGTTGGCAAAACATCAACAGCTGGTACGTTTCATTCATCAACAGTATCTATATTAACAGGACTACAATTGCTGATAAGTGAACAGAATGTGTCGCTGAAGCTAATGGCAGACCGCTGTTTCCCATTACTTGCGGTATGTATACTTACTTCCATTTCGAAAAACCCAGCTTGCCGCACTATTTCCAAGTCTGATCGCGGTCCGAATCACGTTTGAGTCTGATTTATATATAGGTGATCTTGGCCTACAGCCCATGGAAGTGGAAGCTAATCTTGATTTCAACTTTCAGCTGGCGCAATCATGGGGGTGCGTTCTTTTGCTTGACGAAGCCGATGTGTTTCTTGCGCAAAGAACGCAGACCGACATTGAAAGAAACGCACTGGTCTCAAGTAAGTGTAAAGTTTATATCAGGTTCAAGAAATAAAAAATGCGCTCTGGAACTAATTTGACATTCAAAAAAGTATTCCTTAGAAGTTTAGAATACTACAGTGGGATTCTCTTCTTGACTACCAACCGCGTGGGAACAATTGACGAGGTAATCGGACACCAATCAGGTGTGACTTCCATGGTTACAAGTTCGTACTAATCCCGCTATAGGCATTTCGCTCAAGGATTCATATGAGTCTCCTTTATCCAATCCTTACCGAAGACCAAACAATTAAGATCTGGCGAAGGAACATCATTCGAGCCCGAGAAGTGAACCCTGGGCTTTGGATTGATGAGAATGAAGTTCTTTCTTACGCTATTGATCTATACAAAAAGCAGATCATGAAACGAGGTATAGGCTGGAACGGCAGACAACTTCGAAATGCATTCCAGACTGCTGTTGCTGTAAGTAGACAATTCTACCTTGCTGCCTCTTTTGATCCTCCAGTTCCTGCAGTATCATATACGAACAAAGCTGACTCCGAAATCTCGACTCGCAGCTGGCAGACTATGACCATGTTCAAACATCGACTGACCCTAACAACCAAACCTTTCCCCGGCTTAGCACTAAGTGGTTCGACACAGTGGCTACAGCATCCTGGGAGTTCGAGGAATACCTTGAGTCCGCTCTGATGCTCTCTGCGCATGAATATGCAAGAGCAAAATCATTCCGCGCAGATGATTACGGTCGTGAGAATTTGGTTATGGCTCCATCCGCAGCCGCAGCATCATGGCAATCCTTATCTGGGATTGGTCGTCAGTCGATGCAAACTGTACCTCTTTTTGGGGGCACCAACAACCAGCAACCACAAAACCTGGCCCCTTATCAGCAGAATTTGCCATTCCAACAA
This sequence comes from Hymenoscyphus fraxineus, assembly GCA_900184765.1. Lineage (NCBI taxonomy): Eukaryota > Fungi > Ascomycota > Leotiomycetes > Helotiales > Helotiaceae > Hymenoscyphus > Hymenoscyphus fraxineus. The sequence continues at coordinate 724,711 of LT855418.1, forward strand.
AACAGTGGAGCTGGAATGGGCCTCATGGGTGGCGTAGGACTCGGCACAGTACCTCAGTCCAACAACTCTATCTTCAATCAACCATATGGTTCACAAACGCCACAGCAACCACAAGTTCAACTGCCCAACAACTTCCAACAGCCGGTTCAACAAGGTTACAACCATTTCCAAAACCAGAACCCCACCGACCCAACTTTCGGTACCACGCAACAACAATTCCTCAACCCCCAAGTTTTGAATCCTTCTGCAACTGCAAATCAATACACGCTACCTCCATTTGGACAAATCCCTGGTGCGACCCAGCAAGGCCAGCAACAGCAATTCCAGAACCCGGCTGCTGGCTCATTCGCAAATACAGCTGGGCAAGCACCTCAACAGCAGCAGCAGCAGCAGTTTCAAAACTTAGTTTCGAATCCCGCTTCTCTTGGTGGGTTCAATGTCGGTGTTCAGAGTACTGAGAATCAGCAACATGGGACAAGTGGTGCTTCTAATACAGGTAGCTAGATTGAGAGATCTTTTGCGGGATGGAATTTCCACGGTTCTTGGTTTTACGGCTCTTTGTTATCAATTTATGACTATTATCCCCTTTTAAGTGCACTGAGGTCAAATCTGCGAAGTCTTCAAGAAGCTCGAATGCTATATCTCACTTATCCTTACCACTCCCAACAGGTGAATCCCAACAAATATAGTCCCTTGGGTCAAGTATTGCACGTTTTCCAGCCTCTAAGGTTTCCAATCTTAGACACATCGTCAGTGTGTGTTTCTGCCCCACTCTCTATCTAGTATCCTCCCTCACAATTGCATCGTATATTGTTGTTCGATAGAAAGGGGAGAACACTTCAATTTGTAAAGTAAGGTACAGGTGAGTATTAAATACCCTGGAATGACGCTAGTGCGCGAAGTGAGTGAATATCAAATACGTCTAACATATATTAAACCATCTCACCTTGCATAAATTTTCAAATAAATATGGGAGAAAGCACCAAACTTAACGTCGCAAAAGACAAAAGAATTGTTTCCTGCACGGTGCAAATATTACGCACGAGTCTAATAAGGTAGGAACCAGAGCGTGAAGTTCAATATGTACAATATCGCTATATCAGCCAATAAGCGAAAATAAACACCAACAGCAAAACCCCAATAATTGAATGCCATCCAAAGTTCAACATTTTATTATCCATTCTCACCAGCGTTATTTCCCCTTCAATCCATCATCCTTCCCTATCCTAAGTTCCTACCGCAGATGTCCACTTTTTCAACAGTGAAGTGCAGAAAACATTTGGGGAAAGTTCTTTTGTGTTTGTACTCGGCTATTCCTTGTACATACAATGAATGTCCAATTCCATCTCGCTTGAGCTCCTGATTCGCGAACCCTGTAACCTTCCAAGTATTTTCTTCACGAATTGATTGATTTCCAATTTCTTAGGCTTTGTTCATTCAGAATATTGTCCCTCAATACCGTCCCACTTTTTGATGAAAATGGCCGTCTTTGGACGTCTCCGAGCGCGTTATACTCCCTCTGGCCTAGTACAAAATCCGTCCACGTACAGACACTGTAGATCGCATCGTTAATCTATACGATATTGCCCCGTAATACTACTTTAGTAGTAAAAGTGAAAACAACCTCTTAAGGTTATTTTCGTCCTTAATATTATGCTAAGACTGTCTCCGAACAACTGTTTATACTCCTATTCCTATATATTTACGCACTTTTTCCTGCCTCTAGGCTATTCTCATACTAGCTAGGCTCTAATATAATAAAGATAATTTTATATAATTTTCATTCTCTAATATTAGGCACTAAATCGATAGCCCTCTATTAAATACGCTAGCTTATATGTGCGTACTACAAAACCCTATAGCTTTAGTACCCTAACAATAGTTAAAAGGCCCTATGGCTACAGCGTGCGTACCTTGAAGCAGAGTCCTCGCTTAGGCCTCAGATGTTGTGGATACAGATGTGGATTAAAGACCCACGGTACACGCATTAGCGCGTCTCCACTGGATATTGATGCACAATATTCTGAGTGAACAGAGCCTTAGCATATCTTACAAGCTATCCCCTCTTCTACTCGGTTTCGTTTTAGTATTATTCTAATTATACTCTTTAACTACTACGAAGTAGATATAAGTAAATTGGGCTACTAGGGTACCCTACGTACGGTATGTAAGTAAATCGATACTCCTACCTAATTATTTTCTATTTTAGTCCCACTTTCACTTATTTTACGTCTTCTAATTGGGTAGTAAGTAATCCACCTCTAAGCTACAAATCTTAAAAGCACCCACAAAAAGACATAGATTGGAGGAATCTGGGATTTTTGGAAGACGGAAAGCTACAGGAGCTCTAGATTTAACTAACCAGGGCCTAAAATTCCCTACTTCTACGAGGTTAATTCCCTGCTACTTATATATACTTACATCCATTTCGTGGTGGTCAAAGAGTGCAATTAGAATAATACTAAAACGAACCCGAGTACACCAACCAAAAATCCCACTCTCTCAAAATGTTATATTAGGCAAATTTATGCATTGCTATGCTACAAGGAAAGCCCCCCCGCGCAACGGACAAAATAACCAGGGGGGGAGGAGGGGGTTTCTGACTGTGCTTTGTGATCCAAACTCCCGCACATTACCGCGCCCTCTTCTTCTACATGGATACATAGTAAAAGAACCTGGGGGGAGTAGTAGTTATTATCACATGATGCTTAGCAAGACTCCTACCTTCCTGATAGGATTCCTAGGAATCCGAAGTCATTATTCTCCTCGTTAAACTTCTCTAATTCCGCTTTGTAAATAGAAAGTATTTTGTGATTTGGAGTTCTTGCCTTTACCGGTAGATAGGTAATGGATAGGTTTCCGTTTACTGTAATCTAATGGAAAGTACGAGTAACTAACCTTACGTAGGTGTCCCCCACGCGTTGATTCATACAAAGTACGTGTAGAAGTATGTGAGGGAAAGGAAACGAGTACGAACATCACATCAGACCCGCAACCTGCATAAAGTTTTGTACAGAATACCGCGATTGGCGGTCGAATACCAGGTATCTCCATCTCCGCCGTACTCCGTAAAGGTGGAGTACCTCTCTGACCCATCCTGGTGCATCCATACTTTCACATCAAAAACTTAACGATGGTGTTAAGCACACGGCGGTGAGCACACCTCACCCTTCGGCTCGGCTCTGAGAAAAAGATGCACATAAAGCCGAAACGGCCCAGTAATAAACAAGCATTCTCACCATGGGTGCCCCTCTCCGCTCAGACCTATACCCAGATCCTCGGGTCGCCCCGCAGTTGACTTCCAGCCAGTGAGACGGAGGGATTCGTAATTAACGCAGAGACAGAGAGGGCCAGCAGGGGCGGGTAGGGATGTTGGTGCGTTCACCGCATCATTACCAATGGGCTTTGTTGGGGAACTTGTGATGTCGGTGGAATTTCCTGTTCTTTGGGTCTGTGTTGTGAAATGGGGGGGAAATTGGGACCAGAGTTGGACGGGAGTGGGCTACGAGTATGGAGAGTTGATAGTGTTGAGGGACGAAAGCTGGGTTGTGCTGTCAAATCTGTGCGATGTGAACCCAACTTGGCAGTGACAGACGAGCAGGATGATGGTGTGTAGACTTGAGATTAACGACCTGCAGCCCCCGGTTAAATGTCCTAGATCCCATTTCTGGAAGACTGAGAAAGTAGAGGGTACTTTATCAGTACAACCCTCCTTCATGAAGAGCCAGTAGGGTTAATGGCTTTTCTCTTTTTTGCCTTCCACATTGAAATGTGGTGTTGCTGGCTGTTTGGGATATATTCCTTTCCAGAATTCAACACTCCTGCTCAGCTGGCAACCCTCACATTGGCCTCGATACCGACCAGCCCAGAGCTCTTATCAATCATCTGATCTGTTCATTTTTCAATAAAACTGGATCAATGGTTGGGTACGTGGGACAAATGGAAGCCACCATCATCACTTTCGCAGGGTCTCTTGGTACGCGCCATCTTAGTACATCCTCGTACTCCGACCCAGTAAATTGGTTGGTGTGGTTGCAAAGATACTTTTGTAGTGGTACTGAGTACATTGTGCGGCTGCATTTTGGAGAGTGAATGCACATCACACTGGTTGGGCGTCAACAAATCGGCAAAGAGTGGCTTGTTCCCCAGATTGAATTCCCGGAATCCCAATCAGCCAACATCCTTACACCATTCCAACATCAGGAGCCATATCAGCCTCCTTGGTGGATCACGAGTTGGAATCCGCCTAGAGAGATCCCCATGCGGTCGAGATTGCCGCAAACCATCATACAGAGCTCCGGCTTAGACTAACCGTTTTCATTGAGGAAATTCGTTCTGATAGGAAGTTCAAGGGACATGTTGGGTTGGAGAGATGCAGATCCTGCAGCAAGCGGAGTAAGACGGCGAGTTGGGTTGGGCTGCGGTTTAAATATCCGTTGTATTTGTGTTTCCCACCGGCGTTTCCCAAGTATCCCAGACGAAGCGACGGCATGTCCAGCGTGGACTCCGCTTTCTCGGGATCCCTGTGATACTGGCTGGTATAACATGCGTGCCATATTCCGGCGCTGCAGGGTTTCATGAGTTCTGGTTCGTGGATGTGCCTTGGTGGTTACCGAGAAGCTGGGTCGCCTTCGGTTCGGCATGCGTGTATGCAACAGGGCTCGCTTCAACAGGAAGGCCACCAAGCTGCAATTTCTTGTAGTTGGCAGTTGCAGGTTCGGCACCTCTGAGTTGGTGTGCATTGGGCGTCGACAGGAAGAAGAAATGAGAGGCTTCGGAGGAGCGAAAACTCTTCCACTTTCTCGTTACTCGGTGGCGTGACAGTCACTCTCTCTGTATATCGCTGTCGTCCGGCTCTTCATGCCATTTTGGTGAAATGAAGGCTTTGGACAGAACTTCTCGGGCTATTCTCCTGGAGAGAGCGCATTGATCCGTAGTTGGAATGTAATGTGCGAAGTGATCTTCTCTCCTCCTGCCCAATTGATGCTTTCATTCGCTCAGTGCAAGGCAAGGCAGCGGAACGAACGCCATTATACGCCCACTCGCAAGCCAACCGTCAGAAACAGTGGTTCCGCCATGGTCCCCGACGAACCTGGACGTCGAAGTCGACCCAAGAGAGAGGAACCAACCGACACTAGTTCCTGTATGTTGTATCTTGTACATGAACATGTACCCAGAGAACCGGATGTCTGGGAGAATAAAAGGCACGCCCATCTGCTGTTGAGAGAGAGTGGAAATCAGCTTTGCATCCTTTTCTCTCCTCTTCCCTCCTTCCTTATTTGGGGTTCTTCTCGGCAGTCGCAGTACTCATAACCTTTAAGACTTTATACTTTTTGGCAATTTGTTTTCCCAAAGGTCAAGCCTCTGTATTCCAAATCTTTTGCCTCCCTGTGGTGGACCTGCCTCAAACTCAAACACCCCCACCCGATCTTCCGGCTGTGAGCATCGTCAAGTCCCGAACGGCCAATATACCTCGTGGCTTTCCCGTGCTCTGAGCTACCACAATATCTGGCCTGCTTTTCAAGGTGCTGCTGTAGCACTTGTGGTTGGTTCGGTTGAATAGACAGGTTAGTTGTTCATTTATGTTTGGAGTTACCCCACTGCCGATGGACAAGGAAAGCAGCAGGAGAAGTCATCTCTTGTTCTTACCTTCTAGAGCAATGCAAGCAATTGGTTCAAGTACTTCATACTCTGGGTCATTTGCTTGGATTGTCTTGAAGTGTTTGGATGATTGTGTAGATAATTGAAACTGCAGAAGAACGGCAGAACAATTCTCGCTTCATATGGACTGCCGCTTTTCATGCCCACTCAGTCCACTTTTCCAGTCGAAGCGCGCTGAAACCATTTCTCAGGCTCAACCACTCGGCGCTTCAAGACCAGATCAGACCAGTATCTCCGATCAGAAGCCCCTAATCCCAGTAGAGCGGCCTTTCCCGTCTACGAGTCCTGCGTACCTGGTTCCAAGTCTTACCGGACATTTTTCGCTCGCAGGCTTTACTGTGAAGGGAATCCCCCGTTCAGAGTGGCAATATCCCAATTCCCAGAAATTTAATTCGGGAGGAAAATCCCGTCGCGGGAAGCCCTACCCGTTCTCCTCGCTAGCCGTTCACGCACTGTGGTTAGACCTCTAGACGCCCCAAGTAGCGGATTACGTGGGTAGCGAACGCTTGACCACAGCAGCGCCTCTACAATCTACGAAGTACAGCGTACGGATCTCTCCCCCGAACTTGCGCTTCGACGCTTGCTGGTCTGAAGTTCACACCTTTGGAAAAACGTTCCCATTCCCACGCGACAATTCAGTTAGACGAGCCCTCGCTCTCGCTTACAGATTCTCATATACTTTGTACGTACAGAATTGGGTGCCTACAACTACCAAGAAAACTCTCGTCAACCCTGCATCTCCTCCCGTCTCAACCCCGCCTGGCTGGCTTCCCGGAATCCTCCTTCCCGTTTGGAGAAAAGGAAGATCCAACAGGAGCCCTGACACCAACCGCAATTTGGGATTGCCGGCGCTACTCCATCCCATCTATTATGCGCGCATATTGGGGCAACAACTGAGTATTCCATCGATATCGAGCCAAAGATCCTCTGGCAACAGCAACACTTGTATCATTTGGAGCTCCACCCCCCTTCTGCACAACACATCACTGCAGAACATCCTTCTCTGCAGAAACAACACTTACACAGTCTTCGATCAGTTTCAGCTCGTACGCATCTCCCGTCGCCCTAAGACGTGGTGGCTCAAGATAGTTGGCAGCACCGCACCCAGCTCCCCGGAACAGAATTCCATTCTGTGTCATCCTGTCACACCGAGGGATCGTACATTCACATACAGATACAATAACATACTCCGTACAGTTAGTACGTACCACCCACACAGCCATCGGCCACTAAGACACTGTGCCATTGTGTGTACTAGGTGTCCGATATCTAGAGTTGGATCAGTACAAATCGCTGAGTGCACGCGCAGTGTACTATACCTAGAGGGTAAAGTCTACTACGTAGCCAAGTAGTGACATAGTCTCCTAATCCACCTGCTCTCTTTTAACCCCCGCAGAACGCTAAAGGAAAGACCTGACGAACCTTGAGGCAAACTTAAGCCACGCTACCGCTGTAAGCTAAACCCTAAACCTTGAAGCGCCTATCATCTCATCCCATCCCATCGCCAACCTGGGAAACACCGAAAAGCTTTCCCCCACCCAAAAGTTTACTCCCCTGAACCTTGGTAGCTCTTGATTTAAAGAGAATCCACATCCCCCGCGCCGCATTTGCTTTGGCGACCCAAAATTTGTAACCGAGCTCGCTCCAATTGAGAAGTACTGTGACCTAATCTCACTCTGTACTACACTTGCGCTTGCACCTGCAGCTTCAGCTTTTCGACGGCTGTTTTTCAGCACGCATATCCACGCATCTTCTCCAGTACTTCGGGTCCAGTGGGCGTCATTCACATCGTCACTCGTTGATATCCAGCACCACGGTGTTGGCCTCTTTTGGACTACATTTCCATTCTCCTTCTGCCAATTGGTTTGCTCGGGCGTGGATAGGAGCTTCCCACAGCACAGCAACCACCTGCACAATTCCCAAAGCGAGCGAAGTAGTACAGTACGCTGCGAAAGAAAAAAAAACCTCCCCCTCCTTGGAATAGTTGCCAACGCCAACAGCTCTCATTACTACCCCGCCAACGAATTCCAACCACATCTGCAACGCCTTCAACCGACCCAACTTGCTCTCAGGAGCTGCCCAATCTGTGGCCATCAACCCCCAACAAACCCCCCCACTTCAGTTGCTTGGGATCCTCTACTACCCGCAGGTGCATCCATCACATTTTTCACTTCTACTTCAGTCTTGAACACAGGAACAAGAACAGAATCAAATCATACCTCATCATTATTTGGAGCCAGGATATTTGCAAGAGCTGCACCTGGATATACATCTTGCGCCGGCATCCATAGCCATTGGTGTGGTGTACAATACCTCCTACCATTCTCGTTTCCTGTACGGTGAATCTGGTCAGCCCAATCATCGGCCATCCCTTACAAATTCCAGCACACCCAACTTTCCAACTCCCGGTCATAGTCATCAAGCGCCATCCAATCCATTTGCACACGGCAGCACCACCGCAGCGGTCCAAACCTGGCCACTTTTGGTGTAGTTCAACTCAGCATACCCAGTCACTTTCTCCACGCCACACAGTTTCTTTTTCCCTGCAGCAAGTTACGGTTACATTCACATAATTGGAACCACTAGCGTGCGTGGCTTTTGAGCTGTTCATTTTAATTTCTTCCCTTCTTCCTCTACATCGACCTCGGGGCTTTGTCTGGCAGCCCGCGCTCCATCAATGAGCTTTTCTAAACCCACGCAAAATACCGTCTACGAATATACACAGGTAGGGCAGAGGCACGGAAGCCTGCCATTGACTGGAAGTCCACATTATCCACCTCCAAGGAGTGGTCCAAGTCAATCTTCCAATAACCGTCCTGAGGATCAGAATATCGACGTGCCAATGGTGGTCATGGATGAAAACGGGTACGTACTGTTAAAAGCAGCGCGGCATAACCCAGTATATGTTGCAGAAGCTTTTGTGACATTATCTTGACGTTTTCACCATTATCATTGATACTCAAGCTTTTCGGGATCTCCCAGCTAACTTGGTATATCTTCAGTAATTCCTATCCCGGGCTTCGACCTGGCAACTACATTGAGAATGGGAGAGAGTATCATGGGTTCCACAGGGGCAAATACATGTTCCCTTGTGACGAAGTAAGTCCGCTTCCACAGTGCAGTTAATTTTCAAGGCGCCAGTAGCGAAGAAAAGTAGAGCTAACGATATGTCTGCAGAAAGAACTCGATCGGCTCGACATGTTTCACAAATTCTTCGAAGTTACCAGAGGAAAGCATAGATCAGCGCCTCTGAACCTAGAGCAGCCAGGGAATTTGATCAGAATTTTAGATGTGGGAACCGGAACTGGAATTTGGGTACGTTTTGACTCTTGACCACTAAATACTTATTCTAACATGTCATAATAGGCTATAGATATAATTGAGTAGGTCTCTTGTCTTCCCCGAGAGTCACAGCCAGTCGTGTGGAAGAATAAACTTCTAATGTTTATATAGCCAATTGCTAGCCTTCGGAGTTCCCCCAGAAAAGCTGTATGCAATCGGATGTGACTTGGTGCCATGTCAACCACAATCGTAAGCCTTGCTGGATTCCTCAATCCGAGATGAACTAACACTTCAAATGCAGTATTCCTCCAGGGTTGTCATTCAGACAAATGGACTTCGAGTCACCATGGACCGGTTTGGGACTTGAAGACTGGGATTTAATACATATGCGAATGCTGAATGGCAGCGTTGCGAATTGGCCGGAAATGTATAACAAAGCTTATCAGTAAGATATATACATAACATATTATTTAGCCGGTTTCGCTAACTATAATACGCAGGCTACTGAAACCAGGAATCGGACATATCGAACTTGTTGAATTAGACATGCAACCACGATGCGACGATGGAACTCTTCCCCACGACTCTCCCTTGATAGTATGGACCAGAAGTCTTTTACAAGCTACGGAAGAATATTCCAAACCATTGGCGTATAATGTAAACACTGGCCCACAGTTGCAACAGCAGGGTTTCGAAGACATCAAACACGAAATTAAAAGAGTACCTTTGAGCCCTTGGGATACCCAGGACATGCAGCAAAGAGAAATTGGAAGATGGTTTAATTTATGCCTTACCGAAAGCCTGGAACCGCTTACGCTAGCTCCCATGATCCGCGTCCGCAGCTGGACCAGAGCTGATGTGGAACGACTTACTCAAGATGCGAGAGTGGATATCTGCTCGAGGAGGATCCACGTTTACTTTGAAATGTAAGTCCGGTCCATCGTCAATTTTGAACCAAAATACCCTCACGTATTTTGAAATCTATATTCTATTATTGGGTCATTTTTTAACCGAGACTAATTATAAGTAGGCATATATGGACTGCTCGCCGTCCCGCAAAGCCTTAATAGAATTCCTTTTCTACGAAGTTGTCAACAACCCGGCTCAGCCTGCACGACATGGATTCCAGATATCACTTTCATCTTCAGCACGTCGTCAAGTGCATCTACAGGGAACTGGATTAGTCCCTAACCTCTCCCATTGGTGGCATGCGAGGTCGGCCAAGCCAATTCTCTGCCCGTCCGGGTAATAAGAAGTGTTGCGGGGGACCGCGCATGCGCATATGACACTCTAAGCGCCGATATGGTTCCTGGTATGATATTGTTGGGGGCGTGCCGGAAGACAGGTTAGCTGGCCCCGTTTGGTTGTAACACAAAATGGGAAGGTCGCTGGGATGGCGGCGCCTGTTTTATTCGTCCGGCATCGCAAATGCCGCAGCCGCGGATGGAACGGACCGATGAATCAGTAAGGATTCGAGGGTCGATTTTTCGGTCACGGTATTCGGGCGTTTGCGTTACACGACAAAGATATTTGGCCCCAGGTCAACTCAGAATCTCAGGCTGGAGGCAACAGCGAGGCGCAGCAAAGTACAACGCACGATTCCGGTTGAAGAATGATACTGGACGACCTACGACCTGTGAATGGTAACGTAGTGACACAATGGGTTACAGCGAGGCGACCCGATGGTTTGGCACTGAACTATTTTTGATGGTGTGACTACCGAAAGAGTGCGAGTATTCAAGCGGGGTTGATATGTGACGTGTCACTCATTGGCTGTTCATGTTCTCTCTCCACCGTAAAGACTGACGTTGGACACCCATGAAGGAAAGCTGAGCAAGGAAAAATGAGTGAGGGTGAGGTGGCAGCAGCCCGTGGGGGTTGCCTCTCTCCCACATGCAAGTTGCAATGTATCTAATATCAAAATCAGGATTCTGTGCAGTTATGGAGATGGCGGTGAAGAGATGGAATGTGTGAGAGAGGATGGATATCGTGAAGGAAGGTGTGGTGGGTTTTGATGAATCAGAGATGGTTCCGTGAGGGTGGTAGCGAGATTGATTATGTGGATGATCAGCCGATGGAATTTTCTGGTGCGGCGTGGAGACCGACGGAGATGTTTTGCATGAAAACCTTTTCCTTCTTTCTTTTTGTGTGACTGGTGCAGAAATGCTCCTTTGGGAGACGGAGAATTGGTCAGCATTTTTATGGGGTGGTGATGTTGGTTGCGGTTGGGTTAGCGGGGCTTACGGGAGCTGAAGAATGACTGATGGGTGGGATTGAGGACGATGTCGCGGGTAGGATATGGGGGCTTGTGGGATTTTGGAAAGGAGTTGGATGGGGATTGAGATGGTTGTCAATTTAGATGAAGGAAGTTAGAGGTCGGGAAGATTCTTGGATACGTCGCTTAGACTTGGATCTTGAGAGTCAGTTTATAGTAGTATAATGATAGAATGGGGGTTTGAAGACAAGATTCTGCAGCGAGGTTGCATAAGTCATGTCGAGTGTTCTTTTTCTTCAAAGGTGAGTGAGATTGCGGTAAGGATGATGTTGAAGCGCGCTGGAGATTTGAGATTCTGGTGTGGATGTCCGTCGTGGTGGTGGTGCGGAATTTGGAGGGATTGGTGGGGAGAATAGAGTAGGATCGTGGCAAGAAGGTAAGGGTAGGGTAGGGGGGTTGAATTGTTGAAGGATGTTTGTACAGGTGTGTGTATGCCGCTGCTGGTGTTGTTACATTGTGGATGTTGGATTGTTGGTAACTTGGTTGGTGGTGTGTCGACTTTTGGTGTGTGGGTGCAGTGTGGATAAGGTCTGTGATTGGTTCGCTAGATATTTTCGTACCAGTTTTCAGTTTTTTTGATAGTTGGGTTGAGGGAGATTTGTGGTGTGAGTTTTGGGGATGGAACGAGGGGGGGGGGGTTGATGAAGAGTTTGTTTTGTTTTGTTCTGTTGTATTGTCTCGTGGCTCTATATAAATATTCCAGTAGGATACTCGTGAGCTCAGTGGAGTTATAAATACTTCACTCCTTAATCTGTGGCATTACTCGTCTGTCTTCTCGCTTGAAGTTCTTGCCTAGATTACTGGCATTCATTAGATTAAGAGTAAGATTGGTTTCTTTCTCCTCACTGGGTATCTGATAGGGGTAGGTTGTTCTGTTACGCTCGTTAGATGTTTTTGGCGTTTTGGGGGGGTTTTTTATAGTGCTTTAGGGGAGGAGGGTGAGCTTGGGTAGATTGTTTGTTTGTTGGTGAATCTAGTAAGAAATGGGGTTCTCATGGGTTGTGGTAGGGAGGTTGTTACTTGTGGGTGTGGTTTTCGACGGTGATGGAGATTAAGATATAAGGGGGTTATTTGGATTACGACGTGGTTTTTGGATTTCTATAGGATATAGTTTCTACTAATATTATATTACTTCTAAGACATCCCTCACTCTGTTACAAACACAAACTGGTAGGGAAAATACCTCATCAGCTTTCGTAGGTAGCGTTCTACTAGTTTTAATTAGCGAGAGTACCAAGGCTAAACTGTTTAGGCGTTTCTGTCTACCAGCTTGTGTTTGTTATAGAGTAAAGGATAATATTAGTTAAACAACATATACTTCTAAAGACCTAATAGTAATCTTTTCCTGGGTTTTATAACGTTGCTGGAGGTCTTTTAGTTGTATTCAAGGTTGAGTGGTCTTTGTAGAGTTACAAAGTATAAACAAATAGGAAGTAATCAAGTAGCCTGTTACAAAAATCAAATATAAGATGATCCCCTTTAATACAATTCCATTTTTCATACCATCAAGTTTTCTATGCTATTGACTCGGTTTTTCAACCTAGTATGGCCATCAAGTTCTCGCTCAGCTGAGAAAGATTTGAGATTATAGGTTTTGCAACCACTCAGCCGACCCTGTCTGGCACATCTTCCACGCGTTTGAAGGCACTTGCGGCCAGCTCTAGCCACTCTGTATCTTTATTGGCATACTGTGGTCCAATCCTCTTAATTTTGGCGATGATCTTGTCCTTCTCGGTCTTGGCCTCCTCAGTCTTGCTTTGCTCTACCGCAGCCCCGGCTAGCGAATATAGTTTCGGAGTCACTAAGGCTGGTGTTGCTTGTATCTTCTGGCGCTTAACCAGTGGTGCTCCAAGTGATATATCAGTCTCAGTACCCAAGGCTGCTTCCATAACGGCTTCCGGCTCCCAGAGGTACATTCTAGGAACTTCTCTCAACTCTGAGCCCGACAAGTCCATACCCAAACGTTGTATATCATTACGTTGAATATAGCCATTTCTGTGTGCGCAATCAAAGTACTCAACCACATCAGGTAGAAGGCGATGTACGAGTTCTGCCAATTGATTGATGGTTCCTTGGCCCCATGAGCTAATGCTGTACAAGAGTTAGTAATAGTCCTTATTATATTGTTACTTGTACTTACGTTGACTGCGTAAATGGTGGTGTAAACAACCATGTACCTTGACCCAAGGCCTCTTCGCGGTCGAAGTACGGCCGTGCTTCGTTTATAACCTTAGACATGGTACACTCATGTTGTGTGTACTCTACCGAGTCAACGGCAAGTTGGGGGTGTTGGCTTAGAATAATAGCTTGCTTAATAGCAACAACATGGGTCACATGCTTTGAAAATCTACCGCCTTCGGTCTTTCGCCATTCCAAGAACGCCGTGGTAATTTCTGGGGTTTTCGCGAGTGTCTCCCACTGCCGAACCAGTTGTGCCTTGTTGGTACACTTCTCAACAAATTTCCATCCCATTTCATTCTCTGGTCGGATTTCCTTGATTTAAGCGTAGGCAAATTCTCGAGCGACTAGAGGTAGCTTCCGGATTTCTTCTCTAGCTTGTATCTCCTTATCCGCCTTTGACATATTGGCGATGTTCATCTCTCTGCCTTCCTTTACAAGTTTCGTCAAGTTACCGACCCCGCTGGCTCCTACAGCTTTCGCAACAAAGGATAAAACAACCATCTATGTTTGATAGTAAGTATGACGTCAAGTAAGTGGGTCTGTTTACTTACAGCCTTCTCAGTTCCGACAGACTTGGCTATAAATACCCTAGTAAGAGGGTCTCTTCCCAGAACCTCTTGACCAGAAAGCGCCTTTGCCACATAGAGCATGCGATTTGCTAGGGAAGCTAGTGGTCTTTCAACCAATGGACTAAGTTCTCGATTTAGGAGCACCACCAAGTCCTCGAAGGAATGTACTCCATGGGCTCTCTGCTGGACCAATATCTTGCTAGGGATTGACTGCAGATTAGACACTTCCGTATTACCAATCTTTCCGTCTCCAGTCACAGGTTCGTCCTTAATTTGCGAGCCGGAGGTGCGATGCTTCCTTGGGCCAGAGGTGGATTCAGTGACTTGGTCCTCTGCCACATCATGTTCAACGACCTCCTCTCCTTCACTAGATTTTGTGGAACAGCCGGCTTCTGCGCTTTGGATGATGCATTTGACACTTTTCAGAAGGGATTCGATGTTTTCAGTGTTTTGGACTGAGAGTTCGCGCTAGTGAATAGCTGGTACCTGTCACATGCTTTTGGACTAGCATATGGACTATTTAATATCCAGGACTTAGCTAGATGCTCTACACTCCTGAATACATTCTTGATTGCACCCACTCTACGGACCACTTTATATTTTCTGCGCTCAATGCAGTCTTTCAAAATAGATTCAATTTGCGCGAGGTGTTCTGGGAACGGCGCGTCGCCAAGGTATACAACTCTCAACGTTGGTTTGCCGGACATTGCGAGAACTTTTGTGTGGCCTTTTATTGTGGTGTAGGCAAGGTGGAACGGAGAGTGGGATTGAAATGACCGTGGAGAAGTCGATGGATGAAGCTAATTGAAGTGGTATTTTTTAAGCGAGGTTGGGATGGTAACGGTTGCCAGCCTCGTGCCAGCCGCGTGGCAGCCACTGTTTTTATGACTTTGCATTCACCATTCATTTGTGGTCTAAGCGATACCATTCACGTCACATTAGAATTAAAGACTGAGAGTTGAGAGGTATTCTTGTGAATATTACTACTATTGCTCCTCCTACAGGTACAGAGGTACAATTGCGAGGCCCCCCGTTTCAAGGAATTGCAAATCAATGAAGAAACCCTTTTCAGGAAAGAGACAAAGGTTTTAGAGACCCATATCCTCATAAGCAAATCAATTCTCCTCCTTGTCAACAAATTTGCCTGAACTGTTGACTCTCTTGGCGGCTCGACCTTCTTCTTCCATGCCCTTGTCCAGCAATTCCTTTCTATTTTCATGATCCAGTAGTCGTGTCACAAGGTCCACCTTCTTTTCGCCTTTGATAAAAACCAAGCCCTCTTTTTTTCGGAGCTGATGCAAGGCTGGCATTTTCAGGCCCTTGATTCTCTCTACTTTGGCTTCCCGTTCTTCAAAAAGTCCAAGCAAATTCTCAATACCTTCATCATCGGCAGGGTCGGCACGATCGTGCATGATTGTTCTTGGTGGTGTTTGGTGACTTCCGTCGAGGGTCTCCTCCATATCTATAACAGTCGTTAGGCCATATCAAACTACAGATTTAAAAAAGACGACCTACATTCATCCATCATTGGGTCTTCTGAGTCTTCCTCTTTGTATCGGAAGTCCTCCTCGTCCCTCTTCCTCTGGTGATCCACCCTGACGTCACGCGAAGCTAGCTGCAACATTCTCTTGTATTGCCCAAATGTGGACAATGACTAATTTCTAGAGTGTTAGCAAAGTTAGAGCTGATATAGCAAGCAGGACTTTACCATGGAGATAGTCAAAAGTGTCTCTTCCACGTCAGGATCAAGCGGCTCAGCAGGATCGTCGAAATTACCATCCAAACCGACAAGATTATCAACATTGACGAAGAATACAGACTCGTATGGTACTGCCGAATCAACCTTGGGAGTTGGTGAAAGTCTATCTGCCCGATCTTTCTTGGACGCGGTAGGTACATTTGGGCCAGCCATCTTGGATGCGATGAAGTTGTGTGCTCTCTGCGATATCGAGGTTGTTGAGGTCGTAACAATAGTTTGTGGCAGGACTAATATGGTACTCGCCTACGAGTAAACAAGGCTCAAGGGTCCTTTGCCAAGACATGGCGGGTACAGGCTTCCCCACCATTCACTGTTAACATACTTACTAGAATCATTGAAAACCATCGGGTGCTCCTATTCCGTCAAAGTTTTTAGTGCCTTGGCGATCAGAGACCCATTCAGGGTCCGTGCCCCAATATCAGTGAATTATAAATCGATTCACTGAATATAGTATCTAGAGCAACCGTTGATTGATTACCTAATATTTACACTTTTGAAGCTGGTAATACTCGTAGTTGTAAAGTTAGTAGTTTCATTTATATTTGTAGAACTCAGGGGAAACTACTACAAACTCTATTCAAAAGGGATTATTTCCTAAGTTATCTATAGTAATTGCTTTGCTTCCTACTATTTTACTAGTAAAAGTCAAACTCGTTTTAGTTATAAACAGGAAAAAACCGTTTCTATTCTACTAAGTAGGTTATTTGTATTAATTATACCCCTCTAACCCTAACTACTAATCTACGTGTTTTATATCTTACCCTTGTTTAAAACCCTTAATATTATACTAAAAATGCCGGATTAACCTCTATATAATATAGATAGAGACTCCTATATATAATCTATAATTCTACGAGTTCGATAAAAAGAGATACTAGATTCGTAAGAGTTTAACAAGGATATTATTAAAGACGAGCTTATAAGAGTAAAAGAGATTAGCTAGCTACTAGAACCTATATTACCTATAGCTTATTAGCATTTCCTAAAGAAGTAAAGGGTTCTATAAGAGGATTAAAGGGATATAATACTTAGTTTAGGTCTATTAGTTTACAAGTCTTTTTATATACTTTAGTATTGTTTTATAGGTTATTTTAGTAGGGTTTTAGTAGGAGTTTTCTAGATTAGTATAGTATAAAGTAGAAGTAGAAGTAGAAGTAGGCAGGAGTAGGAATAGAGTCTTATTTACTACTATTATTTATTCCTTAATATATTAAGTTTATATATAAATTTACAATTAAATTAATACGTGAAGCGAATAATCGAGAATGCCGAGGCCCTTGCTAGTACTAACGCCACTTTGTAGGTATCTATTAGAAAACGTTAACGGAATAGTAAAATCTAAAGCAGTTCAAGGACTCCTATTAACAAACATTTCGAAGCCCTCACCATCGAAGTCTTCCACGCAAATACATACAATACAAGAGCCCTACCAGGAAGCAACATACCTACTGTTAATTGACCACGCTCTGACGAAAAGGATGCCGGTGGTCCACGCCTCTGGGTATATCACTCTATGTTACCTCGATATTTCTGCTACTATAAGTAGCCATAGAACGCCATCGTGGACATTGTCAACAAATATGGTGTGAATAAGGCGCGCACTGTTATCGAGATTAGTATATAACATAGTAGGGCGACAACAAGGGTAGGATAATAGTAACGCTCTACTGGACCTAAGTAAACTTCCTATTTTATTCCTCCCAAATTATAGTAACGTAACAAAGGATTTATAGACACTAGTATAAATATAGACGAGTTAATTTAGAGTCTACTAGTATTTTTGATATATCTTTCTGACTTTTGTAGAGTACGAAACCTATGGTTCAAAATAGTATCTTTACGGTACAAGATCGCAAGTTTTTCAGGACCTGTAGAGGTAAGGGTGTGTATGTAATAGTCTCTAAACTCGTAGCTAATAGAATAAATAGCCTAAATCTGTCCTATAGTAAAAGCACATTCGTAATTAAAAGTTCCATAATTCCATGCTCGATCAGCCTAATCCATTCCCTAAAATCAACAACACCTCACAAACCCCAACCTCCTCTACCAATCCCAGGCTAATCATCGGGGACCCCCAAACCTAGCCAAGTAACGAAATCCCAATTCTCCTCCGAAAGCCTACCTAACCCACCATCCAAAAAGCTACCACCCAATCAAACCCACGGGCCGTGCCGTCCGTCTATTTTTATCCTCCCAGATACGTACTAGTTCGTGGGATCGCTCGCACGCCGCCATCGCATTACTGGTTTCGTTAAAATGGGATGGTCCTTTTTACCGCTGTGGCAGACGCCACAAAGGTACGGGTTGCACAGCTCGTTTGTTGGGGAGGGTTATCTAGAATGGTGCCTCCCCTCCTAGTTTTCGTCTGGTTCTTTGGTTACTGTAGTTTGCTTTGCGGTTTAAGTACGAGGAACGGCTTTGGAATAATACTTGTGCAGTATGTGGATGTCAAGTTCTCCCAGGTCGAAGGATACTTCGTCCATGGTTTTGTTTGCGATCTTGAGTCTTGGTATTTAACCTTTTTTTGAACTGGTTTTGATATAATATGAGAAAACGACTAACGATTTTAATAGCTGCATTGGGATTGAGTATTTGCGTCCTACTAGGTTGTAGTTCTCCCACAGACGCAAGGTACTCCTTCTACTCGGTAAACGGCACCAATATAACGCGTATCATGGGCAAGAACTGCACAGCATGCGTATACAACGATGTTGCTGATAGATATATGTTTGGGATGTCTGGTTCGTGGATGGGCGTCCATTCCGACACTGCTTTACTGACTAAGTCTAGGTGTTTGTCGAGGCAGGAATGGAACTTTACGCTGTGATGCCTCGTTTCCGAGTTCGTTCGATATTACTGCTTTGACTTTCGAGGATATTGGTGGCTCGAGTAGTTCTAACGCGTCTTCGGTTAATGCGGAGCAGTTCAAACAATACGCGAGCACAACTTCAATCAATCATCCTCTCGTTCAGCGTCTTTCGAAGGCTGTCGCGGGGATTTTAATCGCTTCTGCCATCTGCAATTTACTACTATTCATCCCGATGTATTTTTTCGTCCAGTACATCAGGCCCAAATCCCGTATAGGAAAAATCCTATCCAATCTTGTGGTCCTTGATTGTTGTGCCTTGTGTGCAGCAGTGGGCATGGTATATTCCATCTTCCGAAACGAAGTCGGAGGTGTTTATGAGCATGCAGCTCCGGAAATCCACTTTACCAAGTGGCCTGTCAGATTCGAGTTAGGGTTCTGGTTTCTCGTTGGCGCCGCTGCGTCGAGAGTTTTGAATATATTTCTCGCCGCGGGTATATATCCGAAGAAGAAGAAGGGAGCGGATGAAGCGAGCCCATGGCGCCGTAACGACGGACGGGAAGCACATGAGCGAAACCAGGGAAGAGCGAATCGAATCTCCATTTCACACGACAGTTTGACCTACAAGATTGCAGGGACCATTGAGATGCTGCGAGCAGCTGTTCAGGCCTATCCAGCGGTTGATAGGATCAACGAAGGTTGCAAGGAATTACTCAGACAAGTTCCAGATAACCATATGATCGCCTCCGCGATATCACCTCACTTCAACCGACAAAGCTGTGATCACTTTCTCGGTATAGATCACTGGGGTTCCAGAGCAGCATCTGGGAATCTTCTCTGGGCAAGCTGTCCGAATAATGGCTATGGTTATCACACAGATGCAATCGACCCTCGCGCGCGCGGCGTCTACCTCATCGTTCTAAGCGAGTGTTGTCACGGCGGTAGACCCAGCACCACACAATACCACTACGTCGGAAGCGGAAGGAGCGTAAACGGCAAAGGTCGCGCAGCAGGTACAGGCGGAGTCATGCGTCGCGTAGCAGAACACACCAGTCCCGAATACCGCCACGCCAATCCATCCACTCTCTACAATACCTGGCACAATCTCCAATCCCCATGTGTTGCTATATATCTCCTAGCGGAGTGGAACGCTCTACCCACCACCGCGAATCCCGCGAGCGACGAGTCGTTTGATGATATTCTACTCGCCGAGGCTGTTTGGCAGGTTATGTTGCAGACCTTCACGACGGGGAGAGATGGGAATTGGTCGGATTTCACGGCCTTTCTTCAGGGGATGTGTTATGGTCATGAGAGACTATTTGGCCATCCGACAGGGTGTAATGTTGATTCTGCTTTGGAGAAGAAACGTGGACCTCGTGGCTGGTGATTAGTGGTGATTAGTGCTTTTCCTTCTAAGAATCATCGAATAATTTGACTCCATGTATCCCTATAACTCCATCATTCAACACATATCCCTAACCTACTTCTCCTCATATCTAATACTCACCTCCCACCTCCCACCACCCATACCCCTCAGCCCCCTTCCCATCAACCAAAATTTCAAAATCCCCCTTGAGACTCCCAATCCCCAATATAATCCCAATTCTCCTTACGCCTCACAC
>LT855418.1:744880-832949 GCA_900184765.1 Hymenoscyphus fraxineus
GTAGAGAAAATATAAATCGGAAATCCAAGTTCGTTACGATAAGGTACAGTACCAGATCTCTCACCACATATACATCATATACCCCATACCACGCCACGACAACAGGTGTGAGGCCATTCGAAACACAAAACACTGTTTTACATCAAGATCTCTCCAATGTAAGATCTTACCTCCCTACGTAGAAGGAATCAGCCTCGCCTCTAGCCAGTAGACTTCGCACTGTAAACACAGACACCAAATCACAGTGTCGCTACTGTAAAGTACAAATGCAATCCACATCACATCACATCACATCACATCATCAACACACAAAAAAAAAGATTCTACAACCCATTCCTCAATTGCTCAGAGAAAGGACCGAACTAACTGACTACCTACCTACCCACCCTCCCAACTAGCTACCCCACGAAAAAGCAATTTCCACCCCCATCACCCAGCGACTCCAGCGAAAAAACGAATGAAAGGAAAAGATGTAGAAGGAAACTATGATACAACCAGGTCCCGTTCAGCGCCTGTATCCTGCCACGTTCTGCTTTCTTCGTTCCACCGAATGGTCATCCTTCGATTCCGGTACTAATGCGGAAGTCCTCCTAGAATGCATGGTAAACAATTTCGCGACTTCAATTTTTTGTCCTCCTCCGCCCTATCCCTCCAACCAAGGAGCAACCTCTTCATCAACAAGAAGAGAGAAATGAGTACAAATCCTCTCTATCCATGAAAGAAAACGGCTGTGATATGGAAAATAAAAGAGAAAGAAAAGAGGAAAGGGGGTACAGGTCGTGGTATTCGTGTAGTGGGGTGCGAAGAGATCAGGCAAATAATTGCCAACAGCAACAACAGGAAATTCTAGAACGATGAACGTCGCAGAGACCAGAAAAGGGGCGCCGAGTCTGAACAGGTACTGAAAAGTTTTCGCTTTTGTGTGAAGCATGCAGAGACCGAGGAACACCGCAAAAAACTGTCCGAGGTAATGTTCAATGCCCTTTTCGGATGTGGATTAGCCTCGAAAAGAGGTTAAATTCCGTTCCTTCTTTGTGTGGAAGTCTTCTCGAGCTAAGAAAATAACGCAAATAGAGGCATGGTGTTGGCGATCTACCATTCGTACTCGCCTTGAGCCTTGTGGAAGACGTATTCTTTGCCGTTAACTGTCAGGACACCATCCTTCATGACGCACTTCCTAGAAGGTTTATTAGACTAATTCTATGTCAATAATTGAGACACATTTTGACGTACCACTTATTCTTAACTCGCTGAACTTTGTCATACATGCAAAGCATGATATGACCCATTCCATCCTCGTCATCCTCGTCGTCATTAGCACCATCATCTGGATCATCCAGGTCAGAGTTGATGGCATCTTCATCAAACTCTTCGTCTTTGACTCCATCGGACCCAGGTCCATCATGCTGAGCTAATGAGCGTGATGATTTTGCCACCTTACGTTGACGTGTTGCAGATGTGGATGCCTGTTTGAGAGGTAACATTAGGCCACCACCTTCCATCTTCTGACCCATTGCCTCAATCTTTTGACGAATCAAACTATCAACCTCGATTCTACCCATGGTGGTTTCATCACCATTTGCATCGACTTGTTTGATGAGTCCCATTGATTCAAATTCCTCGTCACCAGCGCCATCAGTTTGAGCTGTATTGACACCATTTTGACCAGGCTGCTGACCAGTGTGAGACTGCATTTGCTTTTGTGCCTGATTTGCCATAGCTTGTCTATATTGCTCATGAGCCAAGTTGGGTCTTGGTTGTTGCATTTGACCTTGCTGTGGAATTGGGCTTTGCTGTGGAATTGGGCCTTGCTGTGGAGTTTGACCCTGTTGTGGTATTTGGCTTTGCTGTGGCATTTGACCAGTATGCTGTTGTTGCTGCTGTTGTTGCTGCTGTTGCATTTGCTGCATCTGTTGTTGTCTCTGTGCCATAGCATGCTGTTGTTGCTCTTGCATTCTCACTTGTTGAATGTTTTGAGGCTGTTGAGGATTTTGTTGCTGTACACGCTGTGCGCCACCTTGAATAGCGTTGATAGATGCAGCAGCCCGATGACCATAATTGTGTTGCAAATGCTGAGCGGCTCTTTCCCCAGCAGTGTTGGCAACTGGCATAGAAAGTGTGGGATTTTGGTATGGAGGTTGACTCATACCACCTATGGGTGGGCTTTCCATTCCAGGTTCTGTCTTAACACGTACACCACCATTGATATTATTGTTCATCACTGGAGGCTGTTGAGGGATATTGTTTTGACCCGGAACATTTTGGGCATTGTTCATGTGATAGTTGCCTGCATTAGATGGGAGAGTTGGTGGTTGGACGATGGCTTGTGGTGGATCTGGCTTCGGGTCCCAAGGAAAAGCAGCAACCTGAAGAGCTGACAATTTTTGTTGCCATACCTGAAAGATGCATTAGCCATGACCATACTTTTGAATAGAAAATAACAAAGTGACACAGAAATGGAAGGAATATAGGAACATGGTGTTCCAATAAACCATCCCCGGTGACTTGGGTGAGCGGAAAAGGAGGCCGACACGTGATGAAGCAACCGGAAAGGAACTAGCGCGGGCGGGAAAATTGGCTAAGCGAGTGGCCGGGTATAAAGGCAGACAGCCAAATACTGAGGGTCGCCCACCTGCGAAGGCCGAGTTGGAGAGGTGAAGGGGCCAACTGCCAGCACAGGCAGCCGTCCCAGTGCAGCTGGGCAGCACCCACCATTCTCGACCACGACGACACTCGCCATCGACCAAAAGGCCATCACACCGCCCGATCCATCTCTTTTCACGATCCAAGAATTATACAGCATGTGCAGAAGAGCAATGATGCTTTTTCCGAAGATGCACAAGTAGTGCAGCGCAGTGGATGGAGATGGAGATGAAATGGTCACTACATACCGAACGCATCTCCTCCAGCACGGAATCCTCCACGCCACCTTCCTCAAAATCCACACGCGAGCTCTCAATCACATCTGCGATGATCTGCTGGTATACATTTCCGACCTGCGCGTTCGACATCGTGACGGTATTCGGGATCTGGTCGCTGTCGCGTGATGTTGAAGTCAAAGGCGAAGGCGATGTGGGAGCTGTAGCTGTTCCACTATCTCAACCACCTCGCAACTGCTGCAAGACGTGCAACGGACGGTAGGTCACCTCGAATTCTAGATGCTGATGCTCAATCGTTGCGATGATACAGCGGCAGACTTGAGATCGTGATTCTGGCTTTGGAAAGGCAATGCGCGGTGTAGAGGTCGCGATGGTCAGACCTTGACTGCGCAACGAGGCGGCGCTGCGGACTCCAAACTCCCCTCCACTCTGCGCAAAAGCGTGTATGCTTCCTTGTGTATTCTTTGCTTGATCCTGACTATCTGATGTGACTCGCGACGTGGTTGGGATTGTCTTTGGGAGTTGAGGTGGTTGATGTCAATGCTGTTGTAGGAGGGATGTCGGCTGGCTGAGATGTAGCCTTGGATGGGGTTTGGTTTCGCTTACTAAGTAGCTTAGCGTGTCGGTCCACGCTGGTAAAGTGATGTGGTCCTCATTCACCTTGACATTGTAGCGTCTCTCTCCAATTCATCTCCATTGTGTTTTTTATATGCCGTGAACAAGTTGTCGTTGGAATATATCCTGTTGGATAGGAAGATGTTTGCTGCGTTCAAAAATACTTTCCATTGGATGCACATACATCACCTGGGGTCGTACAATGTCTGAACCATTGGACCAACACCCAAGACTTTGAAACTATAAAATCCCATCTTTCCACGTGCCGTGCATCTGATGCTGATGAAGGTTCCATCCAAAGAAGCCATCACTGCTCGTGAAATATACCTTTGTACCAAAGGTTTAAACTCAACCCAGGATTTGTTCTGTCAATTGAGTTCATCCGATTCTTTAATCTCCAAAGTATAGGTACCTAGTTATGCTCAGTCTAGCTATCTGGGTACTGCAAAGAACCCCAATCTTGCATTCTCGCAATCTAAACTATAAACTCTCATAGGAAGTACTAATATCTCCTCTGTGGTAGATATATTCACGCTCATCAAGAAGTTTTCAAGCCCATCTCCAGTACAACCATCTCTTATTCACTCCCATCTCATCGCCCCTTGAAGCCAAGCCTCCCCCTTCACCCTTCCTCCCCATCCCACCCTATCACCATCCACACATATAAAATCAAAAATCAACTCCACAATACCATCTCCTCCCCCAACTCAACACACCCTCACCCAAGTCCCAACCTATCCCATATACCCACACCAGTCCATACCACAATACCCTCACCGCTCCCCGCCATCTGTCCATCCAGTCACCAAAATCCGACAACAAACCCTCAGTCGGCGGAAAACAACACAAAAACAAGAGTTTCCGCGTCCTTGGACATACTTCCAAGAAAAAACAAGAAAATGAAAATGCTGGTGAGTTTGCGGGGAAAATCTGGGGAAGAAAGGTTTAAATGGCTAAAGTGATGGAGTGGAATTCTACCTAGTACAGTACACACTACGAGATACATCATCAGCCGATGGGTTAGATCTCATGTTGTAATTCGTGGGGTGGGCCGATGAGAAGGAAAAAGAGAAGATGGGACTCCAGGTTCGTGTGGCAGGGGATCTTTTTCTTGGATATGATGACCATTGTATATACACACCCCCATTAATGTTAAGAAATTAGCGGATTACTTCGTTTCTATCTACCCCCCCTACCCCCTCCCATTCTCTCCTATACAGAATCTACCACCATCACCCACACCTCCCCCCACCCCTGTCANCACCAAAAAGCCGCGAAATAAAGTAGCAAAACAAGCATTCCCCTCGCACAGAATTTGTGTATCGTGCTACGACGATATGCTTAGGGTGGGTGTGTGGGTGCGTGTTTTACGATACATTCTGAATTGGGAAGAGGATGTGATTTAAGGAAGGGATATGGTCTGCACGTACTTTGTGTCATTTATGGAAGTTTAGGGATAGGTGACTTGATAGGAAGAGTGATGTAGGAGTGTTTATATAGGTATCGAAAGGAAGGATACAGTATGTAACCTAAACGAGCCCCGATATTTAATATCTAAACTCTATACCACCCCCTCTACAAACCAACCTATATACTCCAATCTCCTCAATCTCCATTCCCCATCCCAGGCATCCCCTCCCCCTCCAAAAAAAAACACACAATCATTAAACACATAAAACATAAAACATACAACCAACCAACCAACCCAAACCCATTCCTAAATAGTATACCTAAAAAACGTCGCATAATCCCCCTTCTCCCTCTCCTCCGCCTTCTGCGCCTCACTATAATTCTCGGGCAACATATTATTCTCCAGCGCCCAAGCGTCTCTTCGGGCGTTCTCGCGTCGCAGATACCATGTCATGTACAAGGTGAGGATGAAGGACATGGAGACGGTGCTAGCTAGTGTTACATGGCCGGGGATGAATCTATCAAACACAAAATTGTTAGTTTTGTTACAGCCACTAATACACCAAAAAGCCAGATACAGAAGGGATAGAAGAAGAAGAAGAGGGTAAGAGAAGAAAATGAAAGAAAGAAAATCATACCTAGGACTATACTTCGGCAAAAAACAATACGCACTAATCGCGCCTCCTAAATTCCCAAAACCAACATGCATCGCGATCCCCACACCCCTCTTCAGCGATCCCCCGATGTTATTCCCATTCCACGCAACGCCCATGGGTACTAGGGGATAGATACCAGAGGCAGCGAAGAAGGTCCCCGCGTATTGGACGCCGGATTTCCCCGTCGAGGCGAGCATGGCGAAGCCGATGATGGCGGAGGCTTGGAAGGTGAGCATGAAGATTCCGCGTTGTTTGAGCTTGTCGGCGAAGAAGCCGGCGCCGATGGTGAAGATGCATGCCACTGGTACATAGATGTTAGGCTTTGATGGGGGCGAGGGGGAAGGGGAGAAGAAGGGGAAGGGGAAACGTACCGGCGTAAGGGGGGACGGTCATCAGTTGGGAGGTTTCGTTGGTGTAACCCATGTTCTTTACGATTGTGGGGAGGAAGAGGGAGAGGGAGTAGAGAGGGGTGTAGATTCCTATTGTGATGAACATGTGGACGTAGATCTTCCAGTCTTTGAATGCGTCCCAGGCGTATTTGAGGTTGAATTCGTCGGCGAGGGAGTTTCGATCGTCCTTTAAGCGACGCTCAACTTCGGTTCTTTCCTCTTCTGTGAGGAACGTGGCACTAATCGCTGTTAGCGAGAGTGGAGGGTTTTGCTGGTGATGGGGGAGAGCTTACGTGCGTGGGTAATCATTGATGGCCCAGTATGCAATACATGCGACAATGAAGGTTGCAATTCCTTCCAGAATGAAAATCCAGGACCATCCGCCACGTCCTGCGACACCCTCCATTTTTCCAATTCCGAATGCTAAGATACCACCAAAGGCACCGGCAGCAGTGGCTGCGGAGAAGAATAAAGCCATGCGTAGACCACATTCGTGACGACGGTACCTGGTATCTTATTAGAATAGATTGCAGTGAGAATGGATAGAATTTATACTTACCACATGGTGATATAGTATGTAACACCAGGAAAGAGTCCACCTTCACAGGCACCCAGAAAAGCACGAACAACCATAAGCCCAGTATAATTCTTAACAAATCCCATGCAGATAGTGCAGATAGCCCAGCCACTAAGATGACAATTAGCAAAGAGGAGACCCAAGAGCCTAACAAGACTTACAGCATGATAATGGTGAGCCAAAGACTTGGGCGTAGACGCTTCATCATCATGTTTGATGGAACTTCCGCTGCAACATAGAAGGGAAAGAAGATGGCTAATGCATTGTTGTATTGGATTGAACCCGGGCCTACCTCTGGCATCCCCAGATCTTTTTGCAGATTGAAGAGTTTTGCATTCCCAATATTCGTTCGATCGAGAAAAGAGAGGCTACACTAATTAGCGAATGCAAATCGTGAGAAGATGAGGAGCTCAGCTTACAGGTAAAGCAGTGCCAGAAAGGGCACTATGTGCCAGTCCAATTTGCGAATGAGTGTCTTCGTTCTTGCCTCGTCGAATTCTAAGACGGTGCCGGGAAGAGAGTAAGAGGAAGTTGAGAGATTCTCTTTATGTGCTTCTCCTAAGGACACATCCTTCTTGTTGTCCGAGTCAATTGACTCTTTGTGTTCGTCAACGAGTCCCATGATGATAGTCCTTATGGGAGCAAAAGAGTAAACTCGAGATTCACATCTCGCTGAGTAGTGGGAGCTCGTTTCCTTATGTATACCCCAAGCATACGAGATTCCAAGCCATACTTGGCTACGAAGAACATTGTCGAGTGCCCGAAAGTGCCACGGGGCCTGCAGATTACCCCAACTTTCTTGCAAAGCTAAGAAGCGATATCAAAAAGAGGCATCCATCCAACCGGATTATTTGCCTTTCCCCTCCACACCCCATGCAAAATCTCCACTCCCCATCAAACTCAAAGTGACAACAGTCGAACATAAGGCCCGCCGGTGGTCAAAGCCTCTGGGGTCCCCAGAGTCAAGAGTCTTGGCCTGATATGAAGAGGTACCTTATAGGTCATAAGAGAATCGGCGTTACTTGGCTGCCTCTCCGTTGGCGCCTCTCGCCAATAACTTCCAACGCTCTTGGAAGGAGGAGAAATCTCCTTGAGATCCCAACGGACAGATGGAACGCCATCAGCAGCCATCCGAACAGACCAGACATTCTTCTTATTTCTTGAAATTGGAATTGTCACGATCTTGCGGTGTTGATGTTCGGAAGGGTGGCCTAAAAGCTGATGGACGTGCCGATCAGACCCAGCGCTGCGAGCTGGGAATTCCCCATCGCAATGCTGTCCTACTCCACAGTTTGAGGCTCGCCGACCAGTTTAGGCAGTACCACCAATTACCACCAATCATCACCAAATCCTTTACTCACCCAGAACGAGGGGTGGCAGACCATAATATATTGCCCCAGTGCAACGGTAAGAGGAACGGTAGGTAGAGGCCAAAGGGGGGACAGCAGTCTTATGCCGGCCAAGACAGCCCTCCATTACCCCGGCTGGGCCCCCAAAGCCACCCCACATCTCGCAAACAACCCCGGACTCCCAACGAGATATTCCCATCGTGAAAGTCGCCATGCGGCGAAGCTGCAGATCCCAATTCCGGTGCCTGTACTGTAACGCCGGAGGCCGGGTAATGGGACGGTCAAAGGCCCTATATCACGTCCCGAACATGACAGGACGACTTTGGACACGACGAACATGAGCGCGTACATGTACAGCTTACTCAGATAGGTCGGAGAGAATGATGGTATTGGTTTCCTGGAGCCGCCACTGGGTGACAGTACCAAGAAACGATTGTAGATGCTGGTTTTGCTAATACTTTCCCAGGAAGATACTGGTAACGCTCCAGAGGGAGCTAGAGGTACGTATGACAGGCTGCACTCCAGGATGTCGGGTGAGCAAAATAGCGTGGAGGCTTTGGTAAGCAGGGTATGCGAGATAGTACGCCAGAGTGAGATCCAGCCCGTTCTATTGCAACACGAGAGCTTCAAGATTTTGTGGTTGGCTGAGGCTGGCTAGGAGCCCCTTCGACAAACGGATGTATAAAATATAGGAGAACCCAATTCGGTGGTGGTTCAGGCTTTGTCACCAAATCCTTGGCATGATTAAGCATCTCGCAGAACTGTCTTGTCCATCTGAAAGGGTCGTTGCCGATGATGCAAGAATCTCCCCGTGATGGAGTTTATTTGGAGGAAGCGAGTGTGGTGGACGTCCTAGCTATGGTGCGAAATAGACTTTCTGGAGTGGTAAGGTTATCGAGGCTGGAAAATTGTAAGATAATTACCGTTTAGGTTTTTGCTTGACCGAAGCGAAGTGTTTCATTGTAGAGTCCTTTTCCGTCGGTTATCTCATTCGGAAAGATGTACTTGTTATGTGATTGGCCTCGGTTCTAAACCCTTGTATCAAAACCGTTGGAACTTGGTTGATGAAGAAGTCTATATACGAGAAGGCATATACTACACAAGACCTGATGTATACTGTAGAAAAAGCTATGTAGCATATACCTTGCTTAATTTGGGTTTCGAAAAGATCCCATACGGCGATGAAACAAATTGCTAATTATTCTTTATTCCGCTCGTATAGTAATTTAAGATCAAAACTCTTTTTCACAAAGCACCGCGTACGAACAGAGTTAGTAAGATAATTAAAACCTCGTCTATACTTGTATAGAGATCTTTAACCTAGCTACTAAGTAAACAAGATAGGTAGCAATTTTCCCATACATCTATCGTTATTGTTAAGTTATTAGAATCCCGCTAAATATATAGTACTCTTAATAAGAAAATAGTAAATTATACGTTAATCTTATAGAGAAAGCGCTATCGCTCATTATACTTACCTAGTATATAGCTTTATAGGGGTTAGGTTAGCTACTTATAAAGATCGAGATGACTATCGCGCTAGCCTATAATAGCTATAAAGTTACTATATATAGAGTAATTTATCTAGAGGCTTATATTATTAGTATTCTTTTCGCGTAATTAATAGGGGACATACTAATAGCTAGTACGATTCTTAGGTTATATATTTTTATATCAAGGTCTTCGTGGGTGCATGGTTCTCGAAGTTTTTATTGTTAGTACTCGAAAACTTTGTTTATAAGTTCTAAGTTAGAGTAATAGTCTTTCTACTTGACCCGTTGTTCCTTATAATTCGATCAAAAATGCCGAGTTATGTTCCCTATACTGCCGATAATGTTTATATTCATTTAATGTTATTACTTCTAGGCTTAGACCACGGGTGCCTTCAGGATGATTAGCTTCTTATCTACTAGAGAAGCCATTGTATCATACTCGTTTTATGCTTGCCGGGCGCCCATGCCAAGTTACTGTGGTTAGTATTATCGGCCAGAGCGTAAGGGACACCAGTCCGTTGGCTTTGTGTGGTAGGGGATGGACTAAGGCGGTTCATATGGAGAAAGTTGGAAATTAAGAAAACTTTCGAATTATTTAAATTATATTTAGGGGGTGTTTAGCTACGTAAATCTCTTTATACAAAACAGGTGTAAAAGTCGAAGATTTACACAGGCTAGAGGACCTTAAGGGCTCATGTAAAAGTTTCCTGAATTACATACAAATTATACTATTACTATAAAATAAATATACCACCGTTTAGCTAATATAAAACATTTTCCTTATTTTATTATATATTTATTAATTTTTATACGTAGATAGAAAGATTTATATAAAGATTTATATAAATTAAAAAGAACTAAAGGGTTAAGGCTTTAGTTCTTTTATAAAGTTTTTTTAGTAGTATAAATCTAAAAAGATTTGTAATTAGATTTGTAATAGATTTATAATTATTTTAGTAAAAATATATATAGCTATTTAAACAAGCGTATAATTTAAGAATTATATATAATTCTTAATTAAAAACATATATATATAAATCTTTTTATATAGTATAAATCTCTAAATTGTACGAGCTAAACACCCCTTTAAAATAATAATCTAAAGGGGTTTTTATACCTACGTCTAGTTATAGAATATTTTAATTCTTACTTTTAGAATATTTCGGCTATTATATATCGGGTAGTTATGGATTATTATAGGCACTTTCTGTTATTTAAGATCTATAAACTTTATAAAATAAAAGTCTATAAATTAAATATAAGAGAACTAATCTATTCCTACTGATTGATTTAATTACTAAGACTATTTCGAGTCTAAGTAATTTAAATCGAGTATTTTTACTTTAAATAATTAAGAATAACCTCTACTAAGTAACCCTTTTCTCGTAGTTCTTAAATATTATTATAGTATAAAAACTAATTAAACCTACTTCTTATAGAGGACATAATAAAGTTAAAGTAGGTTTACTAATAAACTAACTATCCTATGATTCTACTGTCCTATGATTATACTACTACTTATAGGTAATTACCGATCGCTACGGTCGTTTATAGAACTAATATTGTTGGTTTGGCTTCTTAAGCCCAGACACTGAATATAATCTTATATATTTGTATATAGTTCTAAGTAAGTGTAGGTAGCTAGCTAATATATAGTAGTGTTGTGGTACTATCTAAGATAGTACCACGTGACTTCCCTCCCGGGACTTAAATAAAGCGACAAATATAAAATATATAGATATTATAAAAGTAGGAGTTAAAATATTCTACACCTAGACGTAGGTATATAAATTCCTTTAGATTATTATCCTAAATATAATTTAAATAATTCGAAAGTTTTCTTAATTTCCAACTTTCTCTATATGAACCGCCTTAATAAGGCATGGACATCCTTCACGAGCGGGTCACGTATATCTAATACTGCTAATACCTAATGGTCTACAGGATTATTGTACTACTCGACGAAAGGGGAGACTGTGTTGTTTAGACAATATGCATTTGCTCAAGGAGACTTGTACTCTACAAGTGAGTACTGAGTACACAAAGGAGATAAAGGTTTGAATATATAGTCCAGAAAAACTTGTTAGATTGTAAACTTCTAATACTTATTCATGTGATTTAAATTCCCCATTTTTCTAGAGCAATCAAATTAAGTAAACCGTTTTTGTTAACAAATTCCTAACGAATACTTGATTAATTTGATTCTCTCATTTCTTTTAACAATAACAACATCTAAAAATCTAACTTGCTATCTCAAATTTCTCTCAACAAAATCTAGGCACCCTTTAAATCACTAATCTCAATTGTTACCCTCTTACTCTTACTCTCAAAAGCGCCTTGAATCTCTTCCAAGCTCTTCCCCTTCGTCTCCGGCATCCAAATCGCACAAACAACAACAGTAACCAAAGCCGCGCCACCAAAGAGGAAATAAACCCCAAAATCAGATTTCGCGAGGAAGATAGGCGTTGTGAAAGCCACGATCCAATTTGTGATCTATGTTAAATCAGCTTCAGAACAGGACGGAGAGAGGAACGAGAAGAGTATTCACCAAATTCGCGCTCAAAGCAAGACTCGAAGCCCCCGCTCTCGTCTTTGGTGGTTGAATTTCGCTAGAGTAAACTCGGAATGCCACGGCCCATGTAGCTGCATAGGTCATGGCGAAGATATATATGAGAATTATAACGACCCATCGCGCGGCTCCGTGGCCTTTGTGTACGGCTCCACCCGCATACAATGAACCGATTACGAACATGCATGTGAGTTGTATGATACCTCCCACTGTCGTTGAGGATTTTCGTCCCCATTTATCGGCGAGGAGAAAAGCTGGGATTGTCACGAGAAAAATGAGGAGTGCGGAGATTCCTGAGGCGAGGAAAGAAGCCGTGTTGGAATTGAGACCTGCGGCTGCGAAGAGAAGGGGTGCATACTGTTTTTGTTAGCTTAACTCGGATGAAGAGAGACAAAATGGAAGTGGGGGCATACATAAAGAACTCCATCGATTCCACTTAATTGCTGCATTGCGTTCAGGAATACCCCGAGTGAAGTCTGCTTCCACACATCTCTATGGAAGGTATCCAAGATATCTCTTATCTTGACAGCCTGTGGTATTTCATCCATCTCTTTTTCATCATGCTTTCCTCGATCCGCGGTCCCGATTTCCAATTTCTCCCACGCAGCAAGTGCTTCTGGCTTCATGCCTCGAGAACTTAGCCAGCGTGGGCTTTCTGGTAGAAGGAGAATTGTTGTCGATGCGAAGATGAATGAAATCACAGCCTGCACTGCAAATGGCAGACGCCATGAGAATGATGAATTTATGTTCACACTCCCGTAGCAAATGAAATATCCAGCACACAATGCGAAAGTTGTGAGGAATTGAGGGATAGAACCGAGAGTCCCTCGATAATGGGGAGGGGAGATTTCTGTGATATAGCTGAAGCGGAGATTAGTGAGAGTTACTTCGGTTACAGGAAAGACTTACACGACACTCGTGCTCATGAATAACCCTTCGCCGAGTCCCTTGATAGCCCGGCCTGCAAATAGCATTCCAAGCTTCACACTACCAGCCTCTATTGCAGCACCAATACCGAATAGAGTCGCCCCAATAGCAACAGATTTCACTCTACCCATCGAATTTGCGAGATGACCTGCAAAAAATGAAGAGGTCGCTGCTGCAACCAAAATCGTTGAGACAACTAATCCATGAAGGGTAGAGGAAAGTTCGCCAAATGTTTCTGAAAATTGCGGCATTGTGGTTAATGGCCCAATTGTACCAGTGTCAAGTCTAAGTGAAGTTGTAATATTAGCAACCGATCGTTAGTAACGTTGAGAGAAAACCCATACCCAAAAACGACTCCGCCGAGTGACATGAGAATTGAAACCTGAACATATTTTGGGATTTTCGAGGTTACAGAAAACATTATGAGGTCTTTCAGATCATCTACAACAAAGCAAATAATAAGGAATGACAGATACTTATTCGATTATATAGTGAAAGTCTTCAAGAACCACAAGGAAAGTTTCATATCGATTTTCCCCAATGTGGATTTCCAGGCACTGTGGGCACTAACAATAGCAAGTATAGCGGTGAACCTAAGATAAAGCAGCCAAGTCGCCACCATGAACACCCTCCAACGATTCCACGTCATTGGTCAAATTCATAAGTTCATAATCCACTTGGATGCGTTTTGTGCCTTGCAATGTAACCTAGGCAGGTAGACCGAGTAAGATTGGTAACCTTTGCAGATTTCTGGTATGTAATTGAGGGTTGAACTGATTTGATTCTGAAAAGGAAAGACATTCCCGATAAAAGAAACAACCTTTAACGTAAATGCGGAGAGTTGAAAGAAAGTTCCTAGTAGCTGCCAAGATCTTGCCCCACTAGGACATGGGAAACAGAATTTTTGAATGCGATATGCACCGCTGCAGCAATGTCACTCTGCACCTCGTCTATCAAATTTAAGTTATTAGTGAAGTTATTGAATAAAAATGAGACTTGTTTGGTTGTCTTTGGTCTAGAGTAGCCAAAGATCTCCTTATCATTAAAACTCGGCGGGTTTATATTGATCCCATCCTCAAGGTAAAAGCACGTCGTAAGGTTGTAATCCGTACGCTTTCATCAAAGGAACTTTTCTCCGCAACAGTGTCTGGATCTGGATCTAATTACACTTTCTCGTCGGGGTGATGTGCTCCGGGCCGTTAGTAATCGCTGCACGTCATTGCAAGGGAGGTACAGATGTTCCCACCAGTTCCCTCAGAAGTGGAGGCTTGATGCCCAACTTCCAGATATCCTGCGAGTTTGCCCAAATCGTATCGCTTCGTTTACTCTTTGTAGAATCCCCAGTTGCGAGATTCCCTCAAGCATATATCTCAGCTCCGCCGATCGCCTTATCAATTGGTTCATCCCAAGTAGTTGGATCGTGCTTTAGCTTTCGACGGCCCGTGGGCGGGTCATTATACTAACGATAGTGTCCGTTTTCCAAATTTAGTAGAGTGATTTTCCCACGGATTTTTATAATTACAAACGTCCGAGAGCATTTTCAAAGAAGTGGACAAAATCCGTACTATAAACACTATTATAGCTTGTGGATATAGGAGAGGCCCGAGTGTTGTTAAATATAAAAAAAACTAATTCTGTAAAAGCCCACATATTATGATCGATGAAGTGTTCTTAGTAACCGTGCTACACATCTAGAGATCTCGTACTTAGACTTGCTTTTAAATAGACACCTCGCATTCGATTTGTGTTTGAATTTTCGTTATATTAAAGATGTGTTACAAATCCTACAGCTTGTTATATAATAAATCGTTTATAATTCAAGGTTGCAAAAGAAGTACAAAAGTTGTAAAATTAGTTATATGCACACTAACAAACGCTGTTTATATTATAAAAAACCCGCGGCAAAATCACTCTAGTAGGTAGGTCTCATGAAGGAAGCAGTAGGTAATCGTTTCTAGCCGTGCACGTGCCGTTCCATGGCCGCAGCTGCTTCTCTGCATCGGGTAGTGCCGTAGTGGCAATGGTGGTTGTTGTTCGTTCACATGGTTTCACCAAGCCCTTTGGGTGTGGTAGCCGGGATGAAAGCATCAGCCGGGCCGAAGATCGGGGGTATGTCCGAGAAGCTCAGTTTTGTAAAGGTATGGCTAGACTTAACCTTACGCAAGCTATTAATTCGACAATATGATATTAGGCAAGTCGTATAGTTCATTGCGTTTTATTATTTTGTATACCAGCTAGGCTAGTGAACTAGACAGAAATAGTTTCAATCTTGTATTCTTGGGTGACCTACCTCCTGGACTATACAACCGGCTATTGTCTTAGCAAAGCATTTCTAGGTTACTTAATCGGCTAGGCTGAATTCTTTACGAAAATTTAAGGAAAACTCTTTGTTTTATTATTTCCTAGTAATGGTAAAGGTTTACTAGATACAGGCGTAAAAAAGGTGGGATATAATTCTGCCGTAGCACTTTTAGTAAACGAGCGCGAAACCAATCCTTTCGTCTCGTTGCTTCCCGAAATAGAACGTTCTTTGTAATGAAGAATGCCAGCGTTGAAGAATGAAAGGTTTTGACAATGTTTCTATAGCTTTAACATAGATTTCTCGTAATCTTCATATGAGAGTCTCTTACGAGATTACTGAAGAACAAGTCCAGATCTTGCGTTAGTATGAGAAACAACGTTCAGCGTCTGGAATTCCTTTCCCCCCCCAGACCATCTATATGAAACATCCCGTTCCATAAAGAAAGTCTAGAATATTCCATGATACACTATGAACTTATCACATGTGACATGATCTGTATCATTATCATTTAGGTGTTCTAGTCCGTTTTACTAATAGAAAGCTTAGCAAAAGCCTTGCTATCAAGAATATAACTATGAGACTATTCGTACCTACGAGTAGACCACTCTAGCCACTCTAGCACGCTTAATATAGCATGTGACTATCTTATAGTAGGATACTTACTAAATATTGCACCCCCAAATAAGCCATTTCATTTGTTAAAAAGCAGTATATATATGCTGTGGAATGAAATTGAGCAATCCTTGGTGCCGTATTTCAAATGGCGAACGTTTATGCGAACCTAGAACAGACTCCTCGTCATGTTATACTGTATAATTAGTGTGAAAATTTAAAATGGCTACTAACAGTTATTGGGGTTCTGAAGTACACTATCAGTCGTCCTGTCCAACATCGATATCATGTCATGCTCTTAATATTGCTTATACTATGATGAGATGACCTGTACTTCAGCCATACTCGTAAGAAATCTTAACATGAAAAGAGCAGTAAGGTTTCTGCGGGGTTTCTTGTTTACCGTGACCCGTTTTTCCCATCTCAAAAGCGGAAAGAACTTCCATAGCCCTTCACCGCAAGAAATTATGACATCAAGACAAAACCTACCCACACTTTTCCTGGGGGAGTTCCATATGTTTACCATGAACTATAAAATATAAAAACCGATAAGCAAGGACTGAGAAGGCCTGGCCACTCATGTCAGTACCAAAAACTTTCATGTAGACCCCATCCCACATGCTTGAGCCTTGAGGACGGTGGCTCGGTGGATAATCGCAAGGTCTTGGAAGAAAACCATTCTGGGGTATACAAATTATGTGGCTAGGATTAATGAAGCCGGGAAGACCACAACCTATTCGCGTAACGGAACGAGTGTAACTAACGTCAGGAACCGAGCTGAAGAAAGCAACTTGAGGCGGTGCTGAAATTGTGGCTGACGGGCGATTTAGCCACGCACCCCAGAAGCAGTGAGAGTGGGACTGGTTCGCACGTCCCCTTATAATCTGTCAAAAACGTGGCGTGAAAGCTTGTTTTTGAAGCACTTCCTCCAAAACAAACGAAAGATCTTACCTACAGTAGTGGGGATCTTACCCTGTGTTCCACTAAAATGTCACATGTAAACCTTATCGAATTGACGTTTGTCTTACCCTACGATCAGAAGTAAGTCTGTCTCCATGGAAGGTTGGGATCGGCGCACTGCCACAAGTAACGTTCTGTATTGTTAGGGTAAGATTACTAGACGATAAATCCGAGGAAATGGCAGTTTTTTGTACAGAGAGAGCTATAAGAATATATTAAGAAAAACTCGGTTTGAATTTCTTATGTTTGGTGTAGTTTGATTGGAGGACATCAGAATCCCATCCTGTACTTAATCGCCTCATGATCAAGGAAGTGAGAGATGAAATACACAGTAGCCAGAGTCTGAAGAACATGATCATACGCTCATTGAATTCGAAACTCCAATATTCTACGGCATTTGATTCTGAAATTTCCGTAGCTCCTGTTTGGTTGAAAAAATACGTCCTGGAATCCTTCCACGCCACTGCTAAAACGTTTTATTTATGTCATGAGAGAAAATCCGAAAAAGGAAAGATACGGGATCGAAGGCTCTGCCATAGAATCCTTGCTAGCCTCAAGCTCAAAATCAAACTACCTGTCGGCAAAATCCACCAAAGCGAAGCACACTTCTGAGACCACAAAGTCCAGAACCTTGTGCAGCCGTATAAAATATTGCCGCGGAGCCAATCATGTCAATTCTGCAAGCGCGAAGGATCTGATCAACGATCAACAAGCATCTTCCTCTGCGAGAAGTCTCTCCCCCAACTTCGCCACTTCAGCAGCATCCCATACCAATTCTCTCCTCGGAATGGCTGATCTGAGAACCTTGATTGCATTTTCCCTAACAACCCTATTCCTACTTCCAACTATGACGACGA
This sequence comes from Hymenoscyphus fraxineus, assembly GCA_900184765.1. Classification (NCBI taxonomy): domain Eukaryota; kingdom Fungi; phylum Ascomycota; class Leotiomycetes; order Helotiales; family Helotiaceae; genus Hymenoscyphus; species Hymenoscyphus fraxineus. The sequence goes on from LT855418.1 coordinate 762,476, forward strand.
ACAACGCAGGAATGATACCACAATGCCATACGAATTGACGTTTGAAACCTGGATGCTCCACCGCTTTCTTTGACCAGAATACGACTTCCGTGGCATCAACGGAATACGAATCCCGAAGTGTGCTTGATAGTACCCACTCAGGCTGATTGACCATCTCAGTTACCTTGGCTAGAGCGCTTAGGGTAGCAAGACTCTCCGACGGCCCGCTTGAACAGCTTTTATTTTCACATCTTAATGACCGTAGAAGTGGTTCGAACGCATACTGCCACTTTTGGATTTGCAAGGACAGAGAGGTCGGTATATTTTGATCCTCGTCGTTCTCTGTAAAGTCACTACTAAGGTGTATGGTATATTTGAAACGTGAAATAGCTGCAAGTTGAATCTCCTCAAGGTAGGCCTTGGCTTCAAGAATACTTCCGAAAGTGGAAGGCATATGGAAGTCCGATTTCACAAATTGGATCTCTAGGATGTTGGTCCTGTCAATATTGTCTAGGCTCGGACGGGATATGAGTGTATTATCCATGCGAATAAATGCGGCGAGGAGCGCATGGTCCATATCAGGTACTTCAGAGACTGGTTGGATCTGGGAGAATCGAGGTGTCTTATGGGAAATTCGGTGCCGTAGTAGCCTTAGCGCTGTTTCCATGTTTTTGATGGCCGCTGCGTGCTCGCCAAGTAGATTTTCGAAACAAAATAACAATATAGCTGATATCAAAGCTATCCTGGTCGCTTCTCGTTCTGGTTTTGAATTTATGGCAGTATTGATGTTCTTTATTGAATAATTGTAATGAGTTAAAGCGTAAACCCGATGCGAAGCGGCATCTTGCAAAGAATTTTGGGCGCGACTTAGGGCAGCAAGCGAGATCATAAGATCTCGAAGCTCTACATCATTTTGACAAGCCTGAGGAATAGTATGCTGCCAAAGTGATTGCCCGAAAGAACCAGCCAAATTCTTTCCTACTTCGTCTCGGAAGTAACAAAAGTACTGGTGTTCTTTTTCGTCGCGAAATAATGTGGTAAAGGACAACGTTTCTGGGATGGAAAGACTAGAAGATGCCGGTATCCTGGCTTGAATTAGACGTCTAATTGGTTGAATGGGCCGAATAGGTCCAGCTAAGATTTGTCGCTGGCTGAAAGCGAAATCACATTTGGAACCAATTCGCACACATCGCGCACACTCCGGCCTAGCCTCATCGCATTTTATGCGTCGAGTCCTACTTGATGTGTTAATTTCGATTGATTAAGAAAGATATATATAGCAAGAAAGTGTGGCATACTTGCAAGTTTTGCAACCTGTAGTGACCTTTGGTTTCTTTTGCTTCTTGCGATTCGTGATCTCAGGATACATTTTCTTGCGTAGTGAGTGAGCTGCAGGGACCGAGGCCATCTTTTGATTCGGTCTCCAGGCAATTATCGAGTACCGATTTAAGATTCAATACGAAATCGGGGCGCTGCGTAGGCTGCAGGCCTCATCCAGGTCTGAACTTGGGAGTGTAGGAAATCTACGTTACAGTAATCCCTTGCAACCAACCATGTTGGTATGTACGTACAACCAATCGGACAATATCCTTGCAACGCAATAAGGTTACATAATACCCTTGCGCTAAGGCTCAACTTTCTGTCTTTCACCACGATGATTAATGGTGACTAAGTTAAGCTAAAGGTGACCAGAATTACTCGTCGAGTTCATATATCTGAAGTATCCCCTAACGCCGATGCTGACATACATGTTCATGTAAGGAGAGCTGCGATGCTACTTTCTGCTGGTACTGTACATCATAGAGCTGTTTCTGGTAAATTTGCGAATCCAAAATTGGGAGTGGTAGAAGTCTGCTGAAAACAGAATAATGATATCTCAATGTGCCATCTAGTACAGGAAGGAGTCAAGAGCCAGAAACCTCACTTTGCTGTGTTATCGCTGATATTGCCATAGCTAGGCAAGGAGGCACAATCAAGGAATATTTTAACAACAAAGGGCACTTGAAGTCTCTAATAACTGGAACCAAATGTACGTTAAAGAGGCTTAGCTAAGAATGGCCAACGACTTTGTTTTGCTTCATGAGGACAAGATTAAATTTTCTCAGTTGAAGATGAGGGATTAAAAGTCACTCCGTATTTCAATTACTTCAGGCACGAGTGCAAGAACGCAGTCATAATTTTCATTTTTATACGAAGCTTGTTCTCAGATTACCGACCCGGTGCCGTGGAAGACCAACCTTTCTTCACCAGGGCTATCAGATATCGAAAACCTTTCAAGATCATTTTCCAGAAACGTTTACCTGCCACGTTCGGCTCCAGCTCATCTTATCCATGCAACAGCTGAGCCGCGCGGGAATATGTTCTATTATAGATAAGGTAAAGCTGTATGTAAATTAACCCCCGCACTGAGCAACCGAATCGTGCCGCAAATATGCAGCCCTAAATTAGTTCAAAACACTATCCCACAAGGCGTATTGCATCGAAGTAGAAATCATAGCTAACATCCGCTGGACTAAAGAGGTAAAAAAGTGGATAAGGATCCAAGGCGAGGACAGAAATCGCGAGAGTGTTGCGCAATGCCCCATCACTGGACCACCAAAGAATTAAGCATATACCTACGTAGGGACAACAGCACGGACCCAATTTCCTACCCCGTGGGTTTAATTGTAGTTTAGCACCAGAATAAAGAGTAAGGTCTTACATCAAGCGCAGATATGTGGCAAAGAGCTAGTACCCTTGACAGCTCGGCTCGGCGGCCTCCTATTCTCCTTGGCTGGTTTTCACGAATCATCTGAAGCTTCAGGATTTGTGCAGAACCATTCTTGCTCTGTCAGGTTGACAAATGTATATAGGTATTGTCCAGCGACCGTAGCTATTGACCGAACAATTTCATTTGAGCATACAATCTTTTGAATCCCATTCCAATTACCAGAAATTCACCAAAATATTTAATTACTTCTTCACTCACGTTAGGGCAGAAAAAAAGAATCTAACCGAGATGAGAAGCCCTGCATCTTCGGTTGAGTCGTTATCCACCAAGAGACCGAGGGCTAGCAAGCCAAAAGTCAAAACCGGGTGTATAACTTGCAAGTACGTGATCAACTGCCGTTTGCGAGCCCGAGCACTACACGGGTTGAATGATTTTGCGAGAATGTTTCTCAATAATCCATTATTGGACCGTGAGATTCCCACGAAATCAAAAACCACCTCCTAATTTCTGTATTAGGGGAAGGCGCGTGAAGTGCGACGAGACAAAGCCAAGTTGTCTTCGTTGCGTTGACTTTGGAAGAAAGTGTGAAGGATATCCAGCAAAAGAGAAAACACCTCCGCCTAAAGCTACAACTCTTCCGGTCCCACGGAGATTACTATCCAAACCTTTGGCTCCATCGAGATCACCGTCTCCGATTCCTTCGCCAATGCAGTCAACAATGCTGCTACCGTCAACTAAAATTAACTTTCCAGCCCATTGTACCAGCAGGAGTCATCTTTCAAGACGAGAAAGAATACCACTATTTCTGTCACTTCCATGACATAACATCTTTTGAGTTATCCAGTGGTTTTGACCCAAGTTTATGGAATGTAACTGTTCTTGAGGCGTGCGACATCCATTCGGTTCGTCAACTAGTGGTCGCCACAGCAGCTTTGAGTGTTGCAACGGGAAAGTCCGCTCCAGATATTCGTGAGTACGCCTTGAACAAGTATGGCGAAGCTCTAGTCGGAATAAGAGAGATGGTAAACAGGGGGGAAGATTCTGTGAGAGTTACGCTGATAAGTGCTTTGTTAATCTTCTGTTCGAGAGCATTTCTGCGGAATTTGAACGTGCAGCCTCGCATGTTCATAGCGCGATAGAGATGATTGTAGATCGAATTTCAGAAGCGCCCCAAGACTTCTATTTTCCGGGAACTACTGCCTTGGGAATTAAGGGTAGAGCCGCGATCGACTAGGAGCTACTTATGACCTTCATACGACTAGATAGACCATCACTCGCGATTTTGATCGGAAGAACGGAAAGTCAGCCTGTGGTTAGTCGATTGTTCAACCTACTCTTTGCAGAAGAACACCTGGAGATCCCACGAGGGTTTGCGACCATTGCCGAAGCAAGAATCTACCTACAAGACATATCATGGCGAATAACAAACACGAGTCAACCCCCAGAATCTTTGGGCGGAACTCGCAACGGCGAAGGAGGTAATAATGAAGAATTATTTCATGTCCAGGACTCCAGCTTAAACGATGGTACGAAGCTTCTGGTCTGCTGGAAACTGCTTCAAACTTGTCTTTTGAACTTGCGCATTGGCACGACGCCTTTTCGCCCATCTTGAATGATGCCATGAGTCCGCTTGGGAAGAATCTGTTTATCTCGGCAGTTATCCTCCATGTTCAAGCGCTTTCCGCGGATTTGATTGCCAGTGGGCGTTTTTCAACCACTGGTCCACCATATTCACTTGACGATGACGATGACGAAGAAGGGTTTCCAGCCGTTCACGCAATCATCACTCTTTCTCGCAGACTTTTATCGCATCCTAATTTCCTAAAAACATTTGTTTTTGATCTTGGGATCATCCCAAGCCTTGTCAGCATCTGGATATCATGCCCCGTGCAACAATTCAAAGTGGAAGCAATAGAAGTGCTGGAGTCTATGCAACCCAGGCGAGAGGGGGTTTGGGACAGCAGGAACGCTGCGAGTGCCGGTCGTACTTACTTGGAGCAACAAGGAAACGAATAACGATGTAAAGAATCAAGCATACGCCATCGATTTGTGCAGACAAGGTTGAAGGAGTGAGACACCAGAGCAAAATCAGATACTCAATGCGATAGGATAGGATTGGAAAACATCGAAGCAGTGAAATGTGACAGAGAACGTAATGACGAATGGAAAGCAGAATCTACTGGAGCTGTTTTTATGAGACCTAATTGGCTAATTGCGCAAACATGTTTTTTATTCCTGCTTGACTGTGGCGAACAATTGCTGTTCGCGTGATATGTGAAGCGATATGTGAGGATCCGTCGAATACGATAGGCTCTGAATATGCTGCCGCCAACACGAATTATATGTGGAATGACTGGTTTTACTATCATCCGTATACATATTTTGAATTCTAGAAAGATTTGAAGTGTATGTTTGGTGGAAAATGCATGGTATAGTGTGTCAACAGAGTCTTGCGGCTGATGGACAGCCAGAGTTCGTCAACATACTTGATATGAGAGAACTGAGAGATACGAGTACAGTTTTTTACATAAAGGTGGAGTGTTTATCTGACGCTGCAAGGCAAATTCTTACAGTATTTGGCACACAGACTAGGCGTCTTGGTTTGAAAGGCTCTCGCTATCGAAGATGGCTGAGGGTTAGTTTATGAATTGGGGCCAGGATTACGACTAGTAATAGTACGAAATATCTTTGTTGTTCGTCGATTAGAGTATATTTTACGTGATCAAACCAAAATCCGAAGCCTACAATATTCGCTCTAGAGCGCGTTTTCCGACGATCTTGAACCTCGATATCTTGTGGGAAGAAGCTGCCTGGAAGGTCTATAGAATAGACCCTTCGGACGGCGTAAGAGAGGCAGCTCGAGTGCTCCGCTAGCTAGAATCTAACTTAAGTTAAGTTAGCCCCAGAAAAGCCTTTTAGGGCACATACGCTATAACTTCAGAGCATTAGGGCCTCAAACCCCCAGAAATCGGACGGTGATATAGGATAGCGTTTTTGATAGTAAATATTTGGTCTACTCCCTAAGACTAAGATAAATAGCTTATAAAGACAGGTACTTAAAGGTTTAGGGCCCAGACTTCTATGAGTAGAAGAACATACGCTGAAATGTATTAGGTTTAGGTTTTACATAACGTTTATAGAAGATCCTAAGGTCGAAATAATAGAAGTAAGTACATCATTGTTTTGTTATATCTATACGAGTAGACCTATTATATCTTAATATTCTAAGCTCTCTAGGTGGACAGATTCTTGGAAAACATATATAACGTGCTATTCGTATGTTACTAAAGCGAAATATCGCCTCTGAAAACATAATCAGAAATCGTTGGCTGTAACTACTGAGTAATCCCGGCCTGAAATCTTGAAGGCCCATTCAACCCTACTCAACCCTTACTCCTCACATCCCAGATACCTATACGACACTTTTTCGATTTTCAGCAATGATTGGAGGCGACCCCAAACAGAACAAAAATCAACTGAGAATCCCTCTGCCAAGAGTTTCCATCATCAGGGCTTTACCATGAATCTTTCATTTCGATCCCAATACATCAACGATGGGTCCTCATTCTTGGTGGGGACAATCTCGTTGGAAACACGCGTAACCCACATCTGTGACTCCGTTTCCTCAGTCTTGACTTCTGGCTCAACACACTGTAAGAACCCCATAATCGCCATCCGAGGATTATAGAAATGCTCATAGTACCCCTTCCACGTCCAGTCGTCAAAAACCATCGTTCCACCTAGAGCCAACATATGCCAGCAGAGAACAGCGTCGTGAAGAACGTCGATGGCCACGTGCGAACCATCTATATAAATGAAATCGAACTGCGCACCACTGGCTCGAAGGTTGACGAGAGCGTCCTCGCTTTTTGCTTTCAGAACTTTAAGTTTCGTGACATTCGTGCATTTTTGAACATTTTCGTGGAATCTTTCCTCAAGTGATTTTGTTTCTTGGGGGTCATGCTCCATACCACCGGAAAATGTGTCGATCACGGTCATTGTAGAATCGAGATGATTTGTAAGATTGTCGAGAATCCATGTTGTCGAAGCTCCTTCAAAAGCACCAATTTCTAAGATGCGAAGGGGCTTGGAAATTCTTCTTAGGTTGGTGGTGAGCCGTTCCCAGTCGGGAGTTATGAGCTCAAACCAGTTGTTTTGGAAAGTAAATCTTGAACGGTCAGACATTGAAGTTCTGGGTAGATGAATACAGTGTGTATGCGAATTGACTATGGGCAATTCAATGTTAGAGGTACTATCTTCAAGCCTTCGAAAAAATGGTTTCCACTGTAAGCGTTCCGAAATCGGGTTCAACGGCCACGAAGCAGTCGGATTTGCAAGCACTACATCATGCAATGACAACTAAAGTATTCATTCCCGGCCCACCTCTTACTTAGCCACGTATATCCAACAGAAAAGATCCGGACTTACATTTGTAAACTTTTGGATAGTCCTTGCCTGGAGTACCGTTGAAACTTTGGACCATTCTCAACACGTGACGTGATGTATTAGCACCCCAATTTATAAGAAGGGGGTTGGCCTCTATAGAACAATCCCTCCATCACCAGGATTATTTTGAGGCCGTACGGTCGTTTTCCCAATATCAACCTCTATTTAGCATAGATATGGGCCGACAAACTATCGCACTTGCGGGGGTAGGCAACCTGGGTAAATATCTTTGCGAGGAACTTTTACGAAGTTCAATTTACAAGGTTGTTGTGATCTCTCGAAAGGCATGTTCTGCTATCTATTGAGATAAAAGCCGAGGAAAACTGAATTTCTGCTCCCAGGGAAGCCAATGGCTTCAAGATCATGAAGTTGAAGTTTACATGAGCGATTATGACAAGACATCTGTACGGACTATCCTCAATACGACTAATGCAACAGCACTTATTTCTTTCATCAACTGTCCCGGAGATGTCTATTTCGACATTCACAAATCCTTGCTCGAAGCATGCAAAGATTCTCAAACCTGCAAGACTTTCATACCGTCAGAATGGATAGGAAATCTTCTCGACTTCCCTCACCTACCCCGCTTCTATGGTATATCACATATACCATTTCGATCCCTTCTTTCGGAGTCTACTGGGGTCAAATGGACCCTTTTCAACGGAGGGTGGTTGATGGATTATTTTTTGACGACGGACAAGACCTACATGCCTGCAATACCCGACGAATTTCCAATTGATCCAAATAGTTGGCGAGCTTGTATACGAGGATCGGGTGATGAAGAGCAGGCTTTCACATCCGCCCGAGATATTGCTAAAGCTGTGATTGAGTTACTTGGGGCAACGCATTGGGTACCTCATACTGATACGTGACGATGATAATCTGTGATACTAATATGGCGTAGGAACCCGTCACATATGTTGTCGGAGAATGGAACACATTCAACAACGCCGTCAAGATCATGGAAAAGTTTTATGGTAAGCCTTCTTGTATCTCAAATTAAACTCTGACGCTTGATGAGAGGTTCTAAAGTGCAATATTTGCAGATCGTCCTTTGGAAATAACCTTTAAGACAACGGATGAAATAAAAAGAAATGTTGTAAAAGGTCTGGATGATGGGGAGCTTACACGAGAGGCCGAAATTGCCCAAGTAGACGAGTGGATGATAGCTGGCGCAACAGCATGTCCTCGCGAGTTGACTTTGAAACAGAGGCAGGCGTACTTTTCGAAGGTCAGGTTTCATACAATCGGCGAATTCATCGAGTCGATGGAAATCTAGAACTACCAGCTATTTGTGGAACACAGATATATCAGCCTGCATAGTGTTACTCGTAATTTCCAAAATCCTGCCTCCAATGTGACACCACTTCTCTTAATTGTATTGTTGCTGCAATGCTTCGGCAAACAAACGAGTCGACTTCTACATTCGCGTGTTTTGTATGATTAAGTGGCGCCTGTCCCACGGCTCTCCATCAAAGAAGTACTGCATAGTTGTTGGGTAACGAAATCTGAAATGGGGTGATATTGAGGAGCAAAGTCTCTACATATGTGGTAGCCAGTCCCCTGCTTATAAGTTCAAACTTGATTTGCTCCATGATTGTGGCGTATCTAAACACGGTGTCTACAACAATGTTAATCGCGGAAGATTCCAATAGTGTGCCGATTCGTAGAATGTAGTACTCGGGTGAAACATCGATGACTAAGGCAGATTTTTATCTTGGACAGCTTTCTTGTAGAAACAGGTATCTTATAGACCTCAAAAACTCCAGCGATCCAAAAAAAGAAAAGAAAAGAAACAACGAACAACATCAGAGTTGGTAGACGAAATCATGGATCTCCCGACTTTAGACTTGTCACAATTTACTCATGGAAACAAAAATCAGCGTCAACAACTTGCGTCCTCATTGCTGAGTAGTCTTAAAGAACATGGATTTGTTAAACTCATCAACCATGGTGTGCCTGAGGGTTTGGTATCTGAAATGTGGAAATTAGTATGTACCAAGAATGTCCCTACGAAATGCCAATACTTGTATTAACGGCTCCGGGAACAACAGAGCAGAGCTTTCTTTGAAATGGGTCAAGATCAAAAAGCCCATATAGCACACCAACCGGGTCCAGATCCTCAACGAGGCTGGAGCCACGTGGGTGCCGAGAGTAGCTCTGGACTTTATCGCAAGGGGTTTCTTCAAACAGGAGAGACAATCAATCTCAAAGATGCGAGAGTAAGATTTTAATGTCCCGAGGAACATTGCTATAGCTAAAATGAAATATAGGAGCATTGGGACCAAGGACCAAAAACAGATACTCAATATCCCAACAGATGGCCAGAGGAGAGTAGCATTCCAGGGTTTCGTCAACCAATGGAGCAAGCTTTTGATGCTCTTGAAAGGGTTAGCTCAACTATCATGGAGGCACTGGAGGCGTCGCTTCATCTTCCAGCAGGAACCTTTTTGCAGAAGATTACCCGAGAAAAGAATGCAAGCGAGCTTCGGATGAACCACTACCCAGCAATTGAGGTCTCGGAAATCAGAGGTGGGAAAGTTAGTCGTATTTGGCCACACTTCGATCTTGGGGTCATTACACTTCTGTTTCAAGACTCGGTTGGTGGACTGGAATTTGAGAATCGCCAGCAAAAAGGTACATTTTGTCGAATTCAATGCGGTTCAACATCGGAAATGGTTGTGAATGTGAGTGAGACACTGCAACGATGGACAAATGATTTTCTACCTGCAGGTCTCCATCGGGTCAGCTTGCCTCCATTGCTAGAGAACAGTGAAGAGGGATTGATACCTGAAAGATATTCAATCGCGTACTTCTGCAAAGCTGACCGCGATGCTTCCGTGGGAGCATTGGAACCTTTCAAGTGTCCAAACACGAAATACAGGGATATTACTGCTCTTGAATATCAACAGCAGAGGTTGGAGTCAGCGTATTGAATCTGAGAACCGTAGATTGGAAAAGAAAAGGATCCCCTACCTTGTTCTGTACTACATCGTCGTGACTCTGTGAAGCACTCTCGGTGTAAGATAGGGGTTCGCTTAGGCCCCAGAGGCCTGGACGTATGCCAAGCTACTTGGCACACGTCCACAAGATGTCGCTCGAGCCATTTCATCTCACCTCACCAGAGAACATCACCATTTCCACATTCTCACCACATGTTGGTTAACATGGCAGTGTGACGGTCGATCGTGCGGCGAATGCCTCGAATATAGTATTTCTCATCACAAAGATACCGGCGCTCCGAGATCGCATGGCTCGATGTCACCCCAACCTCTCCCGTTTTCCCTCTGATGTGGCATCTTCACGATCACAACACGCGTTCATCGAGCCTCCAGATACACAATATCTCGGATCACCCCGCCGGAGTTACGCCCCCACGATGTACCATCCATACTTTCAATAGACTCTGTGCTGGGTGGTGCTACGATGGCGGTGTAGAGTTTGTTGTTGATGCACGATTTTGATGCCCATCACTCCACAATGCGGGATCCCAATTGCAACTTCGAATTGTTATCGTCATCCCACGACCCCTGGAAGAAATCTCACATTGGAACCCACACTGTAGAGTGGGGGCGCTCAAGGCAATGTCCTACGAATGTTGATGCGGGCGGTGCCATGCTCGTCTTCAAGCAGTACCGAATACCTGGCGGGCTCGCGCGAATCGCACCGGTCATTATATGCAAGAATAGTAGGAGCGACTAGAGCACAACATCTCGAGGGTTACGCGGTAAATTTGTATACGAAAATAGCATTATTACCACTTTCAAGAGGTAGCAGCTTGGAGTTTTTGACCACGAAATTGTATGCCTAATGTCACCCAAAGAGAGGTTTCGACACAGAACGACAAAGAGAGATAATACAGCAGCAGGTGCTCAACATTTCTATAACAACGGCTTCAACAATTCTTCACATTTGGTCTGAAACTCACAGAAGAGCTGAATCGCCTGGGGTCATGTTAGAAGGTATGTCTGAGAGAATTGGAGATAGGGACAATGACTATTACCTCCTCAGTTTTCTTCTCTCCTTTGCCTCCTTGGCTTTTTCCGAATCTTTCGCGAAACTCCTTCTCGTTATTGATGAAGGTTTTGCTATCCATATTTCCAATCTCAGTCTCTCTGCCCAAGAATAAAGAGTGGCCATTGACACTTCTCTCGGTCCACTCAACCTGTTTCAATTCCTCTAGAAGCGAAGGGGCGATAGTCAATGCGTTCACTCCGGCAAGGAGCATGACTTCCTCAATTGACACGACGCTACATGCTTTAACGCGGGTCTCGTATGAGTTTTCTTCATAGTATTTCTGGGCTTGAACGCAAAGCAGAAAATTGGGATCTTCGTCTTGGTATCTATACGAATTAGAAACTGGGTACAAAGAGTTGCAATAAACTACTCACGATTCATCAAAATGAACTCTCAGTTCATGTACGAATGGTGAAATAGATACGCAACCCACTTCGCCTGCCAATATTGCTTGTTCCATGGTGAATAGCGTAGTTGCAAGAGTCCTTATACCCATATCTTTCAATTGTCGGCATGCTTGGAGGCCTTCAAAGGTAGAGGGGACTTTGATGCAGAGTCTTGAGAGGTCAAAGCTCGGGTTCAATCGTCGGCAAAAGCTTGCAATTCCTATTTCATAATAGTTGAAGTCAGCGATACCTCTAACATTTTATACAGGGGGGTTTTATCGCACTTTTACTGTTTTCAATGATATTAGAGGTTGAATGGGAATAGGTCGGATTTGCCATGATGTGGATAGAGCCGCTGATATAAGGGACGACTTCCAATGCCACGAAACACATCTTTTCACTATTAGCATAAATATTACCATCATTTGCGGGGTAGATACACACGCTCAACTCTACTCCTAACTCTACTAGAGTCACCGAAGGATATTCATGGAGAATATTCTTGGCCAAAGCAATGGATGTTTTCAGAACAGAGAGTCTTTTTGGTTTGGATAATTCGAAATAGAAATCCGCCTATGTTTCTTAGTTTTTCCGTCATTGAAATTAGACGCAGAGAGTTGAACCTGGTTAGACGTGGAGTCTACGAACGGACCAAGATTCTTTGCCACTGAATGATAATACTCGTATCAGTCAATGAATGTTGAAAGATGGGGCTGTCGTACCTTCTATGTCAACACTGTCAAGGTCAACCTGTGAGAGGGCTCTGAGTTCTTCCAGAAGGTTCATATTGCAGGACGTAACAGTGACGATACTATCGAGGAGTAGAGCTGGAAATCGATTTGGTACTTTTGACAGAAGGAAAAGAGAAAAGAGCGTGAAGGACTGGAAGACATTGCCTTTGAGTACACAGCGATAATGCTGACAGGTGCCACATATGTTCCAGTATAAGAGTGGCTTTTCGTGTCTTTATCTACTAGTGACACAGATCGTTCATGTGGTGTTGGTCAAGCGCTCTAGACTCAAATTGTGAACAAATCATTGTACACGTACAATATACACAACCGCTCTGGTGCATTTCCCAGCTCCTTGTTCCATAGTCTACACACAACAGTCGATTAAAGCACCCGTGCTATTACAAGAAAACATGGCAACACGTCGAGTAGGACCCGCAAGCACCATCTCAAATTTTGTTCCGTCACAAGCCTGGAGATGTTGAGAAGAGACAAGATATTGCATTAAGCTAAGTCTTCACCGGCACCTATCGTCTTTGCATAATGCATTCTTGCCATTTTCCAGCGACTCGAAGAGATAAAGAGCAGAGATGGGATTTTGAAAGCATTACTGTGAAGTTTAGCAGTTCACAGCTTAACGGTTCGATCAGTTCCAGAGAGAACTTTATCAAGGCGTCTTGGGCAGGTCTTTTATACAATTATGTGAGAAATGAGGCAATTTTGTTTGCAGTGCTTGGAAAGGCGGAGGCCAATGATGTTCCCCTCTCTCAGGCTTCAAATTCTCCGCAAAATATCTCTGTCCTACGATATCTTCTCGATCCCTTTCAACCTCTCGCTCATATACGCCCCCAAGCGGAGTTTACCTCCACTCCTCGTGAATTACTGGAGTCTAAGGTCAACTCAGCCGTGTATTTTGTGGGGAATGGTCCACGCCAGTTTCAGCCAGAAGGTTTTGACACCTCCTTTGAAGAATTGATTTCACATGGTGCTCCAGTAAGGTTTCTACAAAATTGCTCTTGAATTAGGTATACTAACCATGTCTAAGTTTGATTTGATTCTGGAAGTGCAAGAACTCCAGCCGTTCGTCGAGGTTAATCTCAAGTATCGGAGCTCTACCGTGTCAAAACTGTATGCGCAGTCGATAGCGGAGTCACTTCAGAAGACCTTTGAAGCAATTGTGTCGGGACAGTCAACGATTTCGCTCAGGGAATCGATTCTGAACAAACAAAAAGAGACCATGATTCGTTGGAACCCACAAGAGCCATATCACCATCTTACTTGTATGCATCACCTGGTCGAAGCTACCTGTCGCATTTCACCTTTCTCAGAAGCAGTGTGTGCTTGGGATGGATCGCTGAACTACTCAGAACTGGATGTGCTTTCTTCGATTGCTGCTAGGAAATTGGCAACAGCAGGAGTTAAGCAAGGGATCCACGTACCGTTTGCTTATGAGAAGAGCCTTTGGACAGTGGTAGTGACGCTGGGGATTCTGAAAGCCGGTGCATCGTTCGTACCTTTAGATCCTCAGCATCCGGATTCTCGAATTAAAGAAATCCTGGCTACAACGGAGGCGAAACTCATAGTCACCTCGGATCTTTTTGCGGCAAAATATAGGGCCCTCGCAAATGTCGTAGTGATATCCGCGAAGACCATGACCATTCCATCAGCCGAAGAATCACATAGCCCTTTCTTCTCAGTGACGGTCAGACCAGAAGACCCCATTTTTGTGCTTTTTACGTCTGGATCAACAGGCAAACCCAAAGGAATGGTCTTGAGCCATGGTGCTATATGCACTCATGCAGTGAGCCATGGGGAAATTATGAACTACCGGGGAAGACGAGTTTTACAGTTCGCTGCTCACGTCTTCGATGTCGCAATCATGGATATTTTCACGACGCTGATATTTGGTGGTTGCGTTTGTATCCCATCTGAAGTATGTTCAAATTCCTCTTCTTGTAGCAGTGAATATTCAGTCCGTCTCCATTTCAATCTTTTTCGGAATAATTGAGGTCATTATACTCAAGCTCCACAACAATAATTATTTTGATTAATGCAGAGTTTTGGAGTTATCGTTTCAATTATCCTAGAAGTTTAGGCCAACGAAAGTTAAACACTGCCGCAGTCCTACAACGTGTGACCATATACTATAATACAATGCTAACCATGGCCTTCGTGTGTCAAGGAAGAGAGGAGAGGCGACATCATTCGCGCAATCAACAACCTTAAAGCAAACCATGCAATTTTGACACCATCATTTGCGAAGCTCATTAAGCCATCTGAGGTACCCAAACTGACAACTCTGGCCATTGGTGGCGAGGCGCTCCCTGAGGAAAGTCTCCGAGAGTGGCTCAAAAGCATCTCCGTCATTCAAATTTACGGCCCAGCAGAAGTTGGAATCTGTCTAACAATGAATATGAGCTCTGATACGAAGACCGAAACAGTGGGGTATCCGCTTCCAAATTGTTCATGTTGGCTTGTTGACCCTGAAGATCCTGATGTCCTTGTTCCCATTGGGGCTGTTGGTGAGCTCCTGGTGTCATCACCAAGTTTGGCAATGGGCTATCTGAAGAATGAATCGAAAACCCGAGCTTCTTTTATCAGTGCACCTGTATGGGCAAACGGTATTTTCCAGAAAGATACACGCTTTTTCAGAACAGGAGATCTTTTGCGTTACAATACTCACCTCTTTGATGGCTCTTATGATTTTGTCGGGAGGAAGGATTCCCAAATCAAACTCCGAGGTCAATTAATTGAGCCAGCGGAGGTAGAATTCCATCTTTCCAGTCTTCCGGACGTGGCGGTTTGCATGGTGGCTCGCCCCACCGAAGGTTGTTTCGCTGGAAGGTTAGTCGCAATTGTGGAAATGAAGAGCCCTTTCTCTTCGCAAGTTAGGAATGAGCCAATTGCACTTACCGATACTCAAACCTTGCACCTTCATACTGTACAAGAACATATATCTAGGCTACTACCTTCCTATATGATTCCAAACGTTTGCCTTGTCATCAAAAGAATGCCATTTGTTCCGTCCCTGAAGATAGATCGACGACGTGTGGAAGCCTGGCTTATGGACATGAAAACAGATCCCTTCGAATCTTCAGCCACCACTTCCAAAGTCGCAGGTCTTGATCTCTTGAATAAGTCCGAATCTACTGCAAGTAAATTGAGCCTGACAATCGCAGAAATTGTAGCGGCCAGCGATACACCCTTGCGATCTCGCCTGGAGAACCACAACTTCCTTTTGCAGTCAGTTGGCATCGACTCTATACAGATGACTTCGCTATCCATATATCTTCAACGTACATTCGGCTCCAAAATTTCTCTTGATCGACTGATAGACCACAACATGTCCGTCAGACGACTAGCTAGTTTGGTGGATAGCCACGAAGAATTTGTCGGTCGTGAAACGCAATCTACATTCAATGTGTTCTTGGAGGCTGAAACTATTCATAGAGGGCTCTTACAGGCAATCGAAGATGCTCATTTGAATTCATTTGATGGCCAAAATATTTTCGAGCTTCCAGCTTTGAAGAACGTTTTTTTGACGGGTGCTTCGGGGTACCTCGGGTCCGCGATATTGAAACAACTTATGGAAACGGATCATATTACGGTGTGTGCTTTGGTCCGATGTTCTGATAATGTCGCTGGGCTCGAAAGATTGAAAGTCCCTGCTCGAAAGGCTGGTTGGTGGAAGGATGAATACAAATCACGGATAAAGTAAGACTCTTTTTTTCAACTCGTCTATTCTCAATATATAGTCTATCACTACCACTCAGAATGCTGAATGTTTACCCAGAATTTGGCAAGGAGATCTTGACCACCCAGACTTCTGTCTTGATCCCACTCATTGGAATCAGCTGCGAGGAAAATCCGAAGACGCCGAATCTCATGTTCATGCTATTATCCACAATGGTGCCAAGGTTCACTATACTACTTCCTATGAAACATTAAAACCAACCAATGTCTGTCCCACAGCCACCCTCCTCGAAACTACTGCGCTATCTGCAAACATACTAAACTTTAGCTTTGTCTCCGGAGGCCAGCTGCCAGATGATCTTTCACTTGAACACAACGACGAGGTCGATGTTGAAATGAATGGTTACGCTAAAACTAAATCCGTGTCTGAGCTCTTGGTCAGAAAATGTTCCGCTAGCGATCTCTTCCACGGGAAAAAGCTACATATTGTCAAGCCAGGCTACATAATTGGCTCGCCGAGGAATGGAATGGCAAACACAACCGACTACATCTGGCGACTGATTGCTAGCTGTGTTGAACTTCGTATCTTTAACAGAGACACCGCGTCTCAGTGGTTATTTGTGGCGGATGTGGAACACGTTGCTGGCCTTGTGGTTCACAGTATGGATATGAGGGCCGACGAAACACTGAGAGTCTTGGATGGCTTGACCTTCTCGGATGTCTGGGGTATTCTCCGGAATGACTTTGGTTATGTGATGAAAGGAGTTAGTGGAGATGTGTGGCTGAGGCGCATAAGAAGTGAGATTAGGAGCTGTGGAGAAGGACATAGACTTTTCCCTTTACTTCATATGCTTGAGGGTGATATTGGGAGGACTGATCCGGGTGGTTCAATCAGCAAATTGGCGGGGAACACACAGAGAGTTATGGAAGCTGTCAGGAGTAACGTGCGATATCTGATAGAAGTTGGGTTTTTGCCAAAACAACCTTGAGGTTATTGAGGCTGAGGTTGAAATATTGATTTAACAGCTTTCTTGGTTCTCTATAATTTCTGGTAATGATTTGAGAGTCCGGTATTCAAATTGTTGGAGGATTTCTAATAACTATCTCTTGCGCTGAACATATGTAAGCCAATCTCAATATCGTCTACATGAAATACGAGACTCTCAGCGCAAGCCACGCCATAAGACCAAACAACTCATCAAATCCAGAATAAAAAGACTGCCATTGCCCAATAAAGTTGTGCCATCTTCCTTTCCTCCTTTCGTCTTCTTCGCCAAAAGAGCCCTTCGATTTGGCATTGTCGGCGGAAACATCATGTACCACACTGGAACCGAAGCTTTGGTAATGCAATCGAAAGTTTTAATGATAACGCCTGGGAATACGAAGAAAACAGCTGAAGGGGATGTTCGCTTCAAAATGCAATAGGTATTGAGTCGCAAAAACAATGGCGTGGAAGCGTAAAGGCAGTAGATGAGACATAGAAGAATGCTTGGACTGGATAAGCGACGTAATACTGTCGCTCGAGAAATAGAAGAACGTTCGTTCATCCTAGATCTGATTGCCCCACTGACATCGAAAGTCATTGAAGTTAGCGATGGAGGCAGGAGAGATAAGAAGCATCGATATGCGGTATCTTCAAAGTTAGTCAGCGAGGAAGATATCTTGAGAACTGCTACCAGAGAAACTTACAAGGTGAGCACCAAATCTCATTGCTTTGGTAGTTCCATACCCGACGTATACCTACATGGCCATACAGAAGATAATTATTTATCTTTTGAAGGATGTAGTATGCCGTAAATATACGGTAGAGAACGCTTGTATGGATATTACTCTGTAACTTCTCGAACTGATCATTGCTATCAGGAAACAGAGCCAACGGAAGCACGAGCAAGGAGAAGACCGTGGTGATTGGCGAATAATCTCGAAGGGCCGTTAGGATAGCTACAACTCTTTGAAGAGGGTCTAGTTTTGATGTGAGCTTCGACCCTGGGACATAAAAGCCAAAGCTTTTGTGCACTGCGGTCCCGCTATCTGTCTGTTCAATGGTTTGATCAGCCATGGTTCATCGGTGGTGGACAAAGACCAGTTGGAAAACGGAATACCCATCTCATCCTCTGTTTAATATGCGCCTTTATCGAATTTGGAGCCAGTCCAGCCTGAAGCTGTTCGGGAACGAAAGCAACTTTCCATCCATTATCGCTCAATTTCGTTGAGCACATGTAATCCTCGCCAGATTCGACCTGGGGCCAACCTCCAATCTCCTCGAGGGCTCGTCTTCTAACTATGTACCCTGTTCCTGTGCACATAGCAGAATTAAGGCGGTCATTCAGGGGTTCGTATAAGCTGAACCACAAGTCAAATTCAGCTTTGTTGCCGAATGGATCACCAATGGGTGTGTTGTAATAATCCTTCCGTAATGTTAGCAAGATACTTGGTATATCTCAAAAGAATGATCCTTGTCTACCTGAGGCGGTGCAACCAAAGCAATCCTATCATCAAGCATCAGGTGTGGTATAATCTTTCGAAGCCAATCTGTATCAGGGATCATATCTGCATCAAGCGAAGCAATATACTCGGATCCAGATCTGGCATTACTTTGTTCGATACCAAATTGTATATTTCCAGCCTTGAAGTAAGATTTTTGCCCGATGCCAACCTTTCTAGAAAGATATATCAAATCTGAAACAGATCTTGCTTCCTTGCTTTTATTGAGTCGGTCGATTTCTTTCCGCAGATTTTCGTCATGACCATCATCCAGCACAAATATCTTGAATTGAGATTTGGGATAGTTTTGGCTTCTTGCAGCACCAATTGTATCAAGGATAACTTCCATTGGCTCTCCACAGCATGTGATGAAAACGTCAATCGAGGGAGCCTCCCCTTCACTGAGTTCGTACCTGGACCGGGGTTGGGAGTTATAAGCGTAAACCAGGGTGAAGATCAAATTCACTGCGAGAATCATCTCCGGAGAACTCAAGAAAAACTCGCAGGCCAGAACAATCCATATCTTGAAAGTCATGTGCGAGCCTTCCAGATCACCAGATGCTTTAGCAGCAATGTATAATTGCGGTATTTCATAAGAGAACCATAATATCAATGTAAGAATGCTAGAAAACAACAACACATTTCCATAACGCTCGAATGGCAAAGGCTCAGCTGCAGATTTCTTGATTTTGGCCCCGTCCCGGTAAAAATTGAGCGATTCGACATGTGACATCTTTCTTGCTCGCCTGGTGGTAAAAGGGGCCGTTCAAAGGAAAATATAACAAGAAGGAGAATAACATATCCGAATATAATCCAAGGAGCTGAAGGTTTGTGCTAGTGATACGTTGTACTGCGGGTCCACTCGTGTATCCCTATTTGTAATTATATACTACACAGCATTGGGCTGTTGTGTTCTATACATATATGCTATTTCAACGATTACACAAGATGTAGTGATAGGAGAAATTTACTGCCACGATATAATTACGCAAGGTCGGGGATTCTCTGTCGTACAGGTCCTCAAATCGGTTTTTGAAAAATGGGAAAATGAAACACGGAAGTCTGTCTAATCGTCTAATGAAGGATGGGATACATTGGTTATTGGAAAGGCCCCGGGGTCATCTCAGTCAGTCGGTCACGTGCGACGAAGGAAATTCTGGACATACTGCAGAACAGTACTCCGTAAATGGCACGGTGAACATAATGGTCTCTTATTCACAAATCTTTATCATCTCTGTCGCATACTCCGAATCAATAAATTCAAGTCCTCGTTAAAGAAGTATGTCACGTGAGCTTGCCGATATTTCTGCCAGCCCCCTCACGGAGCAATGAAGTTCGATCGCAGTTTCTAACGTCGGGGCTAAATTCATATTTCCCCCCGCGTCCTCTACTCACACTGACTCTTCACAATTCCATTGCTTGTATTATACTTCAGACGGATAAGCATTTTTATACGATACCACCAGATACCATCTCGGGTGGAAGCGAGCCTTGGGATCGGCTGGGTGCATTGCCTTTTTGCAAAAGCTTGATTGAAGTTCGGTACCTTGCCCCACGTTAACGTTACAGTATCTCGTGGGATTGATGTGGATATCTCACCTTGAACCCCCAAATATTCTTATCGTGAAAGCCTCTCTCAGATGACCGTTGGAATTATTCTTTTCCAGTTCAGTACTGGTGGCAAACTTGACGATACATATGCAAGAACACGTTGACACACACCTTTTCGTGGCCAATACACACATAGCGGATTGATCGGTGTACCTTTCGTACGACGGCTGAACTGTTGATCTACTTCGTACGGAACGGACTTGATCGGATAGGGCCACTAATCTACAACCAACAACTAACAACTAATAACCTATAACTAATAACTAATATATATTAATTTTTACGTATCTTATAAGGTATTTATAATAAAGCTAAATTTTAGATAAAAGAGGTTCGATTATTATAAAAGCGCGATTATTCTAGTATTTCTAGCTATTTTAAAGACGTCCTATATATTAATAGCTAAAGTAATAATCCCTTTAGGATATACTAGTATATTTACTATATAATTAGCCTACTTTTATATTATACGACTAGAAAATACTAGTTATTTTAGCCCTTCTAGCTATTTTAAAAGTATTCTATATATTAATTATAAAATTAATAAATAAATTAATAATTCCTATAGGTTATACTAGTACATTTACTATATAAAGGGCCCACTTTTATATTATATCGCTTATCGGTATACGGACTCCTATACTCGCGCCTACTAAAAAGTCTACTTCCGCTAATATATTATATTAATAGCCTTAATTTATTAATAATATAAGTTAAATAATCGAGCTAATTAAATAGAATATATACGTTTATAGTCTTAAAAGTATAATTGTTAAGTAAGTATAATATTATAGTAGGTATTTTAAATATACTTACTAATTTAATTAATTATATTATAATAATCTCTTTAAACTAATTAAATCTTTTAATTCCTCTTACTACCTCTTTCTACTATCTAAAATAAGAGAGTAGTATATATTTTTATAAAAGAGTAGTAAAATCGTAGTTCTTAAATATTCGAGTACTTTTAAGTACTCTATATTAAACGTTAGTAAATATCTACCTATTTCTAGTTTTTATAGGGCGTACTTATATACTTAGTAGATTATAGTACCTAGATATTACTATAAATATACTACTACTTATATTTAAGACTCTAAAGGTAACTACTATAAGTATTAGTAATATACTAGACCTTTAATATAGAAGGAGTTATTAATTCTAGATCCTAGTACTTCTAGCTAGGAATTAAGGTTATTCTAGGCTCCTCTAATAGTATCCTTTACTCTAATTCTATCTCCTATTACTATAGGTTTAATTATATATAAACTATACCCCTAGGTCCCTTATAAGCCTTAAAATTATACTTTAATTTAACGATCTAAAGATAATAATAATAATAGTATTCTACTAGCGTATAACGCCTTATAAATAGCCGTAAGCTATACTATAACCTATAGTTATATTCCTATAAAGTAGATCTTTAAAAGTAAATATATAACTAGTATTACTATAGAATTAAAAAGGAATCTTACTATATAAATAAAGATAAATACTTAATAAACTATATTAAGTTAGTTCTATTTATATAAATTAACTATAAAGAAGCTATAGATTATATCTTATTTATATAAGATATTATAATAGATATATAGTAGTAAAAGTTAAATAAAGAGTTATACTTCCTAGATATATAACTTTAATCTAGATAAGGTTATTCTTAATAAAGTATTATAAATTCTAAATATTATAAAGAAGTAGGTTAAGTAGGTCGAGTATAATTATTTAAAGCTTAAATACTAGCTAGATATTTTAACTCTATATAAAGGTAACTACTATAAACTAATAACTTATATTAAGGCTATAAACGGAACTTTAGTTAAGATTATATATCCTAGAGAGATTAACCTTTTTAAGAGTATTTCTATTACTATTTAATAGTAGCTAGATAACTTTATAAAATATAATAAGAAGGGTAAAATTATATAGTATTAGTATAACTTAGTAGGATAATAAAGGTACGAAAACAGTAGTAAAAGTAGACGATAACGAGTATAAAAGAGTAGTAGTATATAATATAATTATATATCTACTACGTGGATTCCGGGCGTATATATAGCCCGAAATGTTATGTAGATAAACTACGTGAATATATCGTAATATATAGGCTATTCTAGTAACTATTAATAAGATTAAAGACTAAAAGATAAAGTATATCTATATAGCTATTTAAAGAGAGTCTTTAGTTATACTAGGTAGTAAACCCGAGGTTATTATAAATAAGCCTAGTAATTCTACTAATAAAATAGTAGAATATAAAGATTTCTTTATAATAGTTAGAAAGCTAAACTAGAAGCGTTCTAAGGTTAATCTCTACTAAGACGTTAAAGCTAATAATAGATCTAAGTTATTTATTATAGCTACTACGCTAAAATTAGTTATTAATTCTACTACTAATTTATTAAAAGATATAGTAAATATAGGTAAAGATAATAATTTAGTAGTAACTCTTCCCTTTTCCCTTTATAGAATAGCTATACTTAATAAAAAGAACCTAGTAGCTCTTAATAGTAATTCTATAGATATTCTATAATAATCTATACTATTTATTAAAACTTATTAAAGTCTTTACTAAAGTACTATTAATAATAGTTAACGTAATAATAGTTATAGTAGAATTATTATAAACGTTAGTAGAAGAGGTACTTAAGGTAGTTATTATTATCCTAGTAAATAATAGGGTAAGAGTAAGGGTTTATATAAGGGTTCTAGCTTAAATAGGTTTAAATAAAGTACTTTTTTAAGGTTTTCGACGTATAGATATAAATATAGTATAGAGAGAGGTTTAGATTAATATATTTTATTATTTAAAAGTAATTTTAATATATTATAGTAGATAGATTAAAAGGTTATAGTTTCTTAGATTACTACTAAATAAGAAACTTATAGTTCTAGAATTAACTCTAAAAGTTTATTATATAAAACACTTTTCCTATTTAGAACGTTCTTATACTAAGCAAGGTAGTCTATTCCTAAATAGGAAGGTATTTAACTACTATAATAATTAACTATAGTAGAGTTTCTCTACTACTTTTAATTAGACTATAAATTAATACTATTATATATTAANAGCTTAAAATATAGCCCTATTTATAGCCTAGACTTTAATTTTATATAGTAGTATTAAGGATTTACTAATTAGGCTTAGCGTTAGAGATAAAGCTAGCCCTACCTTATTAGTACCTTATTATCTCTAGAATTATAGAGGTTAGAGCTTAAGGATCTTTATCTATTCCTTATTATACGTTATACTTCTAGATTCTATAAATATACTAAGGGTCTTATAGATTCTCCGGGTTACGTTTTAGAAGCTAACTAATTAGAGTATATAGATTTATAAGTATACTAAGATATACTAAGTACTATTAGGGTTAAAAATATACCTACTTTCGTAACTTAGCCTTCTATAACTCCTAAGCCTTATAGATTCTAGCTAGTTATTTTAATAGCGTATAGTAATATATATACTAACACTTGTTTTCTCTATTACTTTAAAGGCTAATATATTAAATATAACGATTTTTAACGTATTTATAAAGTCTATAGCTACTTAAATTAGTACCGATATAAGAACGTACTCTAGACTAATAGATAGTAGTATATAGTAACTATAAGAAGTATCTCTAGTAGAGGGTTAATCGACGATCTAGTACGTTAAAACTAGCTCGATAAGAAGTATATTTCTACTCTAAATTCTACTATCTAGGACTACTTTTACTTATCTTTTTAGCTTATTAATATATCTACTAATACTTCTACCCCTACTAACTAAGAATTATACTAGGAAATAATAGAGCGACTATACTATAAGGAACGCTATTCGAACGTCTAGATTATATAGTATATAGTATATAAATATAAGCTATAGATAACCTAGTAAACCTTTAAATAGTACCTAAAGGAGTAGAATAATAATTATAAAATACTCTTATCTAAGAACCTAAAGGAGAGATAGAAGAATAACTAGGAATTATAGGAGTTAGTTTATAATATATAGTATTATAACTATAACTAGTAGAAGATCCTATAAGCTTTTAAATAATTTTATAAATAATAAGATCTTATATAGTATACTTTATAAGAGATTTATAATAAGTAGAACCTATACTTTTAATATATAAATAAAGTAAAGGATAAAATAAACGTAATTAAGAAAGGAGTAAGAGTTATTTTAAAGGCTCTAAAGAATAAATAATCTACTTACTAGAGTAAGAAGTATATAGTAAACTCTCCTTATATAATTTTAGTATATAAGATTTAATAGTTTCTAAATATACTTATAGATATCTATATAAGTATTACTTAAAATTTATTACTTCTAAAGACGTCTATTATATATTATAAATCCTTAATCCTATTAGTATAGCGAATAGAGATCTAAAGAACTTAGATAATTATTATAAGCGTAAGAGATACTATATAAGAGGTCTAAATCGAGTATAGTCTATTAACGGCTATAATAAGCTATTATAATATAGCTTTTAAATATATAGTATTATTAATATATATTTATAATATATAGTAAGTATTTATATAAGTATCTCTAATTATACTTAGATTATAGTTCTAAAGTTCTACCTTTTTTATATCTCTATCTATAAGTTTCTATAGATCGTTTAATCTAATAAGGGTAAGAAGGTTATATTACTATTAGTACTCTAGGTATATATATTCTCTTTAATTAATTATATATACTAATTAATCCTAGTAGTATATACTTCGAATTATAAGTAAGTAGAATAAAGATCTACTATTTACTAAGGTATATATTTATAGACTATCTATAAAGAATTAAAGGATTAAGGTATAGTAGAATTAAATAGTAGATAAATAGACTAAGGGATAAAAGCTATTATTTAAGTCTCTTTTATATACTAGCCTTTTTAATCTTAAATTAATCTATAATATAATTATATTATAATTTATTTATATACTAAAACTTAGAGAGGAACTTATAGAGTTTATTAACGTTTATAATATTAATAATATTTAATACTAATAATCCTATACTAAATATCTAATATTTAATATACTCGAATATAACTTTTTATACCCTCTTAATAATATAGATAATTATTAAGAGTTTATATTTAAGACTACTTAGCTTATATTTAATAGGGTATTTAAAAACGTCTAAGACTTTAATCTTAATACTTACCTACTAGATTCTATTTATAATCTCTACTATAAGCTCTTTAGTATTAGGAACTAGGAATATAACCTTAATACTATTACTAAATCTCTTAAGGATCTATATATTTAAGTATACGATTATTTTTATAAGGTACTCCTAGAGTATAAGACAATTACTTGTAAAGAGATTTCTATATTAGAGCCTTTATAAGGTAGGGTAGTCTAGATTAAAGCTATAGCTATATTATAAGTAGCCTAAGAAGAGTTTTAGCTTACGTAGGAAAATAGGTAAAGAGAAGAAATAGACGACAGGGACTTTATAAGTAAAGTTAAAGAGGATATAGCTTAAAATAGTAGTAATAATAGTAGAAATAATATCCTAGGTAGATTATAAATAGCCTTAAATTTTTAAATAGTATTATCCTAAGAGCGAAATCTAGCTTTATTTAAAATACCTTATAAAATGTGTAAAATTTAATATATATTAATTATTAGTTATAGGTTATTAGTTGTTGGTTGTTAGTTAAGGACCCTTGGCCCTATCCGATCAAGTCCGTTCCGTAACTTCGGGTGCAGATCTTATCAATCTCCTCTAGGTAGGTATGTGCCAAGGTCCCATATCCCCACCTTCTATTCTTGGCTCCAAAAAGCCAATTGACACACCCCAAAGAAAACACCAATTCATATTGGACAACAAGAATATTGCACACAACTCTCTTATCTGGTATGTATTGCGATCTGTGTCATCAGGTTCATCACAAAGTGGCCTGCAGTAGCCACGCAGTTGGACTTTGGTGCGAATTTTCAAATTGTACATACTCTTCCCTTGAAGTTATTCATTGGCAGAATACATTCCTCATGCAGGCTGACCACTGAAGAGACAAGATTTTCCGGCCTATGGCTGTAGAATATACAGGTACTGAGAGTCGCGAAAGGGTATGTTGATACGATTGTCCGGTGCGTTTTCATCCTGTCATAAAAGTCGTGTTTCATTTTGTTTCCTAAGCCAAGCAGTCTTGCTAGATTTGTCAATTCCTTTCGCCAAACTGCCGCAGTCAAAGAATGATTTAATGGAGTACACTTCGAAAAAGCCTGTGTGGCATTTATAACCTGGTCAAAATCCCATTACCAGATTCCTATTTCTCAATGGTCCTCCCCATCTTTCACTCAATAGACCAATCGTTATCTGCCACAATGAACTATTGGATATCATTATCTTGGGCCCTAGACTAGACCCCGCGAGGATTTTGGGGCTTAGTTATCAAAGATCGTGTAAGAGTGGTGTTTTGATAAGCAAGTGTTTTCCTTGGGTATATAGGCGAGCGTTGGAATGCGAGTACTTGGAATGTGTTTCTGAGCTCCAAAACTTTACCTCCTATACATTTATTGTAAAGACCCCTATCACAAGAGGATTCGCCATTATCTCGTTCTAGACATGCATCTCTTTTGCGTTGTCGGCAGTCTTGCAGGTCTGCTATCTGCAATTCATGCTTCTCCGTCGAAGCAATCTGATCACATTCGGTTTCAACTTCCAAAAAGAGCAGTCAAACTTGACTCCCTGCACAATATCCATATTGAGTATCTCACCTCAGACTTCCAGGGAGATCTTCAAATGCACTATGGAGATTGTAGATTTACCGATGTTGATAGCATTGCCAATTTCGTCGGACGTACAGTTATTCGCCCCGAGTCACGACCTGAGCGTTTCGTTTGGATTGTCCCTGCAAATGCTATGGATGGGGGGTGTCTTCATGCAATTTCTGGCCGGGAATTAGTGGGGAGATCGGACCCAATCACCATACAGAAAGCTCCCTTGAAGAAACGTGAATCAATAGCGGATGTAGCTGATACTTCTGGCCCTTGGTCTGTAAACCATTCCACAGCTGAATCTGAGCCTCTTTCTGATCCCCCACAGGTTTGAGGGAGTTGCTTACATGAAATCAAAAACCAACGACAATGCATTTGTTGCGGCGGAAAAAAACAAGAGTGAGTCTTCTTCTATTAAGTCAACCTCAAGTTGGAGCTGAGACCTTCCTGCAGCAATTGCAATTATCGGCGGTGGGATTGCTGGTTTAATGACTAGTCTTCTTTTGCAATCCGTGGGAATTGAGAACTGGGAAATCATGGAGTCAAGCCAACGTGTGGGAGGGTAAGCTTACTTTTCGACTTCGTCTTGATGAAATGGATTGCTGATGTCTTCAGACGCATCCGTACAAAATATCTTAACGGTACTAAACCGGCGGATTACCAATATCAGGAAATGGGACCAATGAGATGTGCGTAATTTTCAGGAAGCCACAATGGTGCGTTACTAATGATTTAAAAGTCCCTGTCAGTGTCACTTATCCGAAAACAAATGATACATTAGAGATTCGAGACCATCAAATGGTCTTTCAACTAGGCGAGAAGCTTAATGAATTGAATGGAAACGACTCTGAGCTAGCTGTAAACTTTATTCCCTGGCTGCAACGCTCAAAAAAGTACTTAAAGTCTCACTTTCCAGGAATCTTTGGGCTAACAGAGAGTTCAGCCTTCCAACAGATTCGCATGGTGGCCGTCTTCCAGATGGAACAATTCCAAGTTCGGAGCAAATCGCAGCCAACTCCACCCTACGAGGTAAATCACAGACTTCAGCAAACGCAACTGAAGAAGCAATTGCTTCCGCTTCCCTGAAAGAATTTAGAGGCATGGATGTAGAGTATTTGAGAGCAATGGGTTTGAACATCTATAAAGCACACAAAAAGGCGGAGGAGAAGGGCTTATTTGATTTCTCAATTGCCGGTTATCTCCGATATGTGCAACAGTAAGTCCCCCTCCTAGCTATATATCGACATATCTGATCTTAACCAAGTATATCTCTCAACGTTACAGACTTCTTGTCAAATGCGGATCCAACACCCCTGTGGGATTATGACACTCTCTACTTCACTGCGTGAGTAATATCACTTAAATTCAATGTAACATTCTAATATGTGAAAGTACTACTTGGAAAACTATTGACAAGGGTCTCGAGTCCCTCCCAAAGGCTTTTATGCCCCTTATCCAAAACAGAACAACATTCGGACGGTTTGTTTCCGGCCTTGAGTTTAAAAAAGATTCACGGAAAATTGCCGTTAATTGGCGAGATGAAAACCATGAATTAGATATGATACCAGAGAGCAAAGAATTCGATTACGCCATAGTTGCGGTCCCGTTCTCCAAAGTCAGAGCTTGGAAGTTGCCTCGTAGGTTCAGCCCTTCCTTCCTAAAAGTCTCGCCAAACCTAATCCTTATCAGCATACTCCTCGCTTCTATCTCGGGCGATTTCAAAAATGAAGTATCAGTCGTCATGCAAAATAGCACTGCATTACAAGACTCGCTTCTGGGAGCACCTCGCCAATCCTATTTTTGGTGGTTGTGGTTCAACAGACATCGTTGGACAAGGTTCAGTCTGTTATCCATCTTACAAAATCAACTCAACCGGCCCAGGCGTGATACTGGGCTCATATGCCTCAGGAACAATCTGCGACTCTGTTGAAACTCTCAGCACTACCAACCACGTCGCCTTAATCCAAAGAGCTATGGTCGAAATCCACGGTCCAATTGCCGCCGAACAATGGACTGGGAACTTCGAGCGCCAGCTCTGGGGTAAAGACGAGCATCAAGCTGGGGCTTGGGCCAGTCCACTTGTTGGCCAGCAAGACCTGTATTTGCCAGCATATTACCAGACAGAATTCAACACTATATTCATTGGAGAGCACACAAGTTATACTCACGCCTGGATCTTTTCTGCTTTGGATAGTGCGGTTCGAGGTACTACACAACTCTTGCTAGACATGGGGTTGGTGGATGAAGCGAAAGAGGTTGTGGAGACGTGGATGGGGAGATGGATTACTTTATGAGCGTCTTTTTCAGGTTATATCCATATTAATAGTTTCATGTACATAAAGCATGTATCTTAATTGTCAAACTACATTCGATTACCACCGCTCATCGCCTCACTCACGATATTCGAGGATATCCCAATGATTTACTACTGATCAGCTTTGATTTATATCATACAAAAAGAACGCTCACGTCTCTAATTTCTCTTGATATCAGCGCCAGGAATCTTCTTCTAGCGTCCAGGAACGTCTCCTGATGATCCCACCGCAACCTTTTGATAGAGGCGTTCATTGTCAGGAAATCTTTTTCAACTTCAGTGTTTATTTACTAGTCTGTGGAGCTTTATGGGTATACATTTTGTTTCATTCCGTATCAATTTTGCTCAATGTTTACGAGCGTGGTATTAAAATATACAGATCTAGTGTCTTTAAACCATAAGCTATTCCATAGCATCGTGAGACCCGGTTCTAGATGCGGTCATGTGCATGTTGCTTCTTCCCGATTTTCTGCAAATGCATCTTATATTTCAAGAAGTTATTTTCATTTAATTATTCGCTTCTTATCCGTGTTTTTTTCCTCTGTTGGTTCTCTTTGATATTGTACCATTCCATCTGAGTCTAAACCGCTTATTTTGCTTTTCATGATCCCAGACAGACAACTCTGCTCCTCAAATAATATTATTAGGCTCTCAATACGGGATCAAATTTTGCAAAAAACAGTTTTGCCACTTCTCACAAACCTAGCCCCGCAGAGTATGAAGAATCCAAGGAGCATAGATGAAGCAGCGAAGACTTGTGCATGTACATAGCGGCCATTGTCGCTGGTAATCAACACACCAGTTATTGGAGGGCCTGTCAACACAGCGAAACTGACAATTGTCTAAGGATGTCAGTGATCTATTTTCTGTGAAAGGTATGGGACCACTTACAAACATCATTCCCATCCTGACGCCAGCCTTCTTCGAGTCTTTATCCGCTGTCAAACTACCCAAGACGACTGGAAACATTCCTTGAACGGCGTTTCCTACGATACCGTAGATGACAGTCCAGGCATAAAATCCTCCTCGTGATTTGACACCGATCATCGCATAAGAACATATGGATGAGGCGATGGTAACTAGAAGGAGAACGTTCATAGGGCCAGCATATTGGTTTGCCACAAATGCGGGTAAAGTACGACCAATGATACCAACACCATTCAGAACCAGTAGCAGGTTAATTGATTCCTTCTCGGGTATGTTGATGATTGCGACGCCGAAAGAGCCCAGGTAGAAGGAGGCAAAATAAATGCCCCAGAAAACGAAAAACATTGAAATTGCGAACAAGGCGTAAGGTAGCTCAGTAAAAGCATTGAGCTCAAGAATTGGACCCGTTTCCCGAGGCGGCAATCTTGGTCTGGCTAGAATATTACAGATCACCAAACAGGCTAAAGCAACGAAGCCCATAGCGCGCATGGTCCATCCATAGCCAACTGAGGGGATCAGTTGTTGAACCATTGCCGGAAAGATCAATCCACCCGTGGCACCACCACAAGCACAAATACCTATCGCGATGGGTTTCTTCTTGGAGAAATACGTTGATGCTACTGCCAGCATTGGGCAGAAAAGAAATCCGTTACCGACACCGCAGCAAACTCCCTGAGCGAGAAATATTTGCCAGTACTGGGTTGATATAGATGCCATAAACAAGCCGAGAACACTGAATACGCTTCCAGTTACTGCCTCAAATTAGCGACCTATCATTCTTAGTGATGGGGAGTGCGTTGAGGCATTATTTATATGCTGAGTCCTAACCCCTAGTTGAGGCGACGTGGAACACATGTAAGAAGGTTTTACTCACTGAAGACTGAACGAAAGTAGCCTGCATCGGTAAGACGGCCTGTGAATGTACCCAATGACCACGTCAAAAAGATTTGGATGGTTCCTATCCATGAAACATCCGATTCAGAGCGACCGAGGAAGTCAACGTAGTAAGTTTGAAAGACTCCAAATGCATTCATGAAACCCCTGCACCAAGTTAACAAGATTTCATCGTTTATTTGCAGAATAAGATGTTTTGGCGCTCTCGCGGAAACCAACCGAGCAGATAAAAGTGGACGAACTAACCAGGTGATCAAAACAATTAAATGACCTGCCAGGACCTGCTTCCACGCTGTCGCTCCCCCATCTGGGGGAATACCTGGATCTTTACCATCGGGAATCGTCGCATGTCTTGATAATGCTGTAAGACTACCTTCTTTGGGAGTTGCCTCCTGAGAGTCAATTACAACGTCTGGACTTGCTTCAAAATCCCTTTTCTCGGTCATGCTGGTGTGATCGCCTTGTATCATTTGATGACCGAGATAGCCTTCCTTTTTGAGCAAATCAAGCAAGCAGATGAATCTACCATAACAAATCAGCAATCTTGGACCGGGCACGATAATAAGTCACCCAACCTACTTGTTTCTTGAAATGCACTCCTGTTGATATCGTTCGCAGTCATAAACGAGAATATGGAATTGCTGTGAAGGAGAAGAAGAGAAGCATGTAGACGAAGAAATAGAAGGGGCTGACTCGGAAATCCTTTTCTATCTACTTTCCCGTCGGAGACCTTCGGTGGTATACAATTAGCATTTTGATTTATTTTACACCAAAGGAACATTTAATTGGTTCGTGGATTAGGCCGTCGACGGGCAAGAGATAGGAAGTGGACACATGGAGTTGTCTCCTGTCATACGAATGGTTGGGAATAGGTAAGCTCCATTACATCGCCTCATTGGCCTGTTTCGCGCAGTTCAGATCCCGAGTTCAGACACCGAAAGATCTTTCCAACTGTTCCCTGGGCTATTTAGTACCGCTACACTCCCTAAACCTACAAGATGTATACAATTCTTAATTTTGCATTTTTTTCAATCCCAAGATATGCTATTTCGCGCCAGTCAGCCAACAGAAATTCACACTTCGTGGCTTCAGAACCAGATAATACAATTTCTGGGACGTTACGATCGCTTATGGAACGAGCACATGTGCCATCCTAGCTGTGACTCTCGTTGACCCCTGGCATCCAATCTCCGAGGAAAAACGTTTAATGATCCATTTTTTCGGGGGTACTATGAAGGAATCGGAATCAGATTGAAACAACTAGGAAGGAGGTAGCAAGTAGCACTTTTGGTATGCAGAAAGAGGCACATTGCATGTAGTCTCCATTTAATTGCCCCAAATATCATCCTACTATCTCGTGTACGTCTCTCATCGCAAACTGAGTTCCCGAATCATATAGAGGCAAAATAGACTGCTAAATGTGTCATACCGCTGCTAGAGGGAGAGATTTTCTCCTGCATTTCGAGGTGGATGCTTTTGATCCACCACCCCCGTATGTGTCTAGGCCTTTCCAGGTTTTGAGGCGCGGTGAAGATCCACTACTGTATGCAATGATGCGATTGCTCCACTTCCCGAGAGACTGGGCCTCAAAAGGTTCCGGTTTTTACCCACACTTGAGTGCACGATGAAAATGTGTACAAGTTGTATACGGGGGGAAGCAGTGGTAGTGCGGAGTACCTGCCTTGAAGTATCTTGGCGAAGAAGGGCTCATAGAGTAGTTGGGGCTACCCAACAATGGCACCATCTTGTTTTCAAAGGACTTCAGGAATTTTGCAATAAGACTCGAAAATGGATTCTACGTGATAAGGAGAAAGCAGGAGTATCTTCGCTACCCGAGGTGGAAAGCAAATAGGAGATGAAAACTGAGAACTTGAAAAATTGCGATCCTCAATTAATAGAGGAATAAGTTCACACAAACAAGGACGCTCAAGTCCAAACAGTGCTAGCAGTAACCTGTCAGGTATCACAGTTGAATCTATGATTGGTAAAATTTGGATTTGTGGTGTAAGGTTCACAATCGCGCCGATGTGCTCAACCAGGAGCGATAATGAAATCACTTATTACGCTCATGATTTCATCAAACTCTTATCTGATCAAAACGGAAGTAACAGAACCGTGATTCAGGAATCAGGATATCAAAACTGCTCGCGAAGCTCTCTTTTCAAGATAACATATATTAAACTCCGGGTAAAACCTTCCTCAAATGAAGGATCTTTTGCTATATTGGCTATGGGAATAGAGAAGACAGTGCGAAATTTACAGAATAAGCTATTTCCTAAGAAGTTATACCCTCCCTCATTACCACCCTCTTCTTCTCCTCCATCATACCGGTCAGAAATTGTCCCTTGGCATCCAAAGTATCTGGACTTCTGAACACGTCAAACTTAAAATCATGCCATTCCTTGACCGTCCATCTTTTTCCGGTAGAGTCGTTGAAACTGGCGTCATCGTTTGGACGGAAGAAATACGCAATACTATACCGGTCTTCTTCTTGCATCTCTTTTAGTGGAACAACGCGATGGACAATACTAGATAACTCGTCTCCGGATCTGAATCGTAAATAATCACCGACATTGACAACTGCGTGGCCTGGCTTAGGCGCGAGGAACTCCCAGCGTTTTGTTTCAGGAGAGAGAAACTGGAGGCCCCACTGTTCGACGAGTAAAAAGGTGAGTGAGCTGACATCGGTGTGCTTGAGGTGGCCCACGTTGCTAGATGATGTGATCTCGTCGTGTTTTGGATAATGAAGAAGGACCAGAGTCGAGAGGGAAGGCTCTAGATCGGCATGGTCAACCTCGAAGCGTGAAGAGCCTTTGAGTCCCAGCTGGGTAGAAAGACGCGAGAGAATCATGAGGGTGATCGTGTTGGCTTCCTTTATCCAAGAGAAGAAGAAGTCTGATTCGGACCGAATTGAGGTGGTGAGGTCGCTTGAGCCTTTGAGGAACTCTCGACGGGAAAACTATTTCAAACAAGCCAATTAGTTCGGGAATAGTAGAGGTTGGAAAAAGTATAGCGTACCTTGAGGGTTTCGTAACCATCCTTGGAGTTTGGCTTCGAACCAGCTTCAGTCCCAACAGGGATGTAACTGTTGAAGTTAGTAATGTATGTTCAACACCTTTTGAGCCGTGAAGATAACTTTACCCGTAGTTGTCACTTCCTCGAGCATCCTGCATTTTCACCTCAAGAGATTGATTGAAATAATGCTTCATTCTCTCTAGCATGTCTTCCCATATCTTACAAAGCTTTGGGTCACTGGTCAAATCGAGATAGAAGAACCCCTGGTTTCGGCAAGCACCGAGCAACTTCTTGCTCTCTGAAATATTTTCAGCTCGAAGTAGATCAAGATGAATTGTCGGCAAAGATGTCGAAACGATGATAGGTTCTGTAGTAACAGCCATTGCTATGGGAACCTTTGGTGAGTATTTGAATGGTGGTATAGAGATTGGAAAGGAATGTTACTTTAACGGCACATAATTTCCAGCTTCAAGGTGACTTATATATCCCAAGAGCTAGCATCCTGGTGACGGCAAGCAGTAAGTAACTGTCATTAGAACCACTCTTCAGTATAGACACCATACGCACAGGCGGCGATCTCACCAGTCCCTAAAACAGGGTGATATCCATCTGTAGCATGGATCATAAAAGCATGTGCCGGTCAAATCCTTTCGGATCCCTCTGAGGCCAGATACATTGGGGCGAAAGTGAAAAGTCTGACTTACGCCGCTATTTACTGTTCCACTAGGCAGCGGTGACAGGTCGTAGAACTGCCAAGAATTGCGCAATCTTTCAATATCAAATATCGTATCTAAGATACTCTTACAGTCAACAATCAAGATCAAAAGTTTTACGCAAGCTCTAAGTCTTTACTTATTAAACTACAGCTGTTCATCTCAAACCCCTTAGATCTAGCCAGATAGTGCAACGTAAAACTGAGATATTCGATATTCACGTACTTTTCTTTGGTCGGTGCTGAGTTATAAGCTTATCATCGAACAGATTTGTAACAACTCCATAATTGCCTGCATCATAGTACAGAATGAGGCCAGTGCCACACATGTATGAAGAAACTTTTCGGACGTTTCGAGAACCACGCATTTATTTCAAATCATGGAATATTC
Organism: Hymenoscyphus fraxineus; assembly: GCA_900184765.1. Taxonomy (NCBI): domain Eukaryota; kingdom Fungi; phylum Ascomycota; class Leotiomycetes; order Helotiales; family Helotiaceae; genus Hymenoscyphus; species Hymenoscyphus fraxineus. Next base: position 797,506 of record LT855418.1, read on the forward strand.
AGTCGAGGTAGACAAATTTCCAAATGAAAGTCATAAAGGACCGAAAGGATTCAACTTTCCTCAATCCCACTTTTCGCCCCAGAGCGGTCGCCAAGGTCGCTGTGGTAAAAGATACACATAGCTTCGGCTACTTAAGCATCACGTATATGTGGGGATTCACTTTCCCCACCATCTCCCATGGCCATTATTGTAAATAAGAAAGAACATGAACTATAACTACTCGGAATGACAGCCAGTGAAGCAGCTTCCAAGGAGAGCTGAAGTAAGAAAATTGTAAGATACTTGGGGTAAGCTGCATATACGAGTAATCCGTACATGAATAAGAAGACAAGAACTCGAGTTCCAAAAACGAAGTGAGAAGCGAGATTTGTTACATACACTCTAGCGATTGGTCGAGTCGCACGTGCAAACCATGCAAGCCCGTGACATGCATGTCGGGTATGTAAAACCAGGTTCGGGGGCCAATGCACCCCAGTTGCCATGTGTTTTGCACCAATTACTTCCTTAATTGGTAATTCACGAGTACAACTTGCATATGGGGGGAGGAGAATATTTCAGGGTCCAGACGAAGCCGTTGAATTTCATCATCCACTCCGCGGCCCGATCCGTCGTGCTTCCGCTTTCGTTAAGAGGCGTACTGGGTAAGCGAGGCTAGAAGAGTTTCTTCCACTCCACTTGCCTCCTCCTCGGTGGTCCCATCAATCTCACCACGAAACTTATTCAGCATCCTACACTGACCGATACGAGGTACACATAATAGTGGAGCAATTTGCAATTGACGTTGAGAAGTGAAAGTCTTCCAAGTTTTGCGTGAAATGTGACAGAAAACCCCGTTTTAGGATACAATTCACTACGTGGTTAATACTCAAAAACAGGTTCAGTGGAGGTAACGCAGGCAAAGAATCTGCTAGTACAGAAAGGTGTAAATCTTGTATCCAAATACTATCAATTTAACTCCTTTCTTTGATCGTTTCCCAGAGTTTATCTTTGAAGGCTTGACCTCCCAAAAAGACCCCAAAGTGATGGATTGGAGCTTGAGTCATTTCGGAAAGACTATGTGGAGAGACTCTGTCATTAACATGGAAATACCCTCGGTGCTTCTGTACTGAAAACTGAATTTGCAATGTCATGGAACCTTCCCCCCCCTCAAATCCATAAAATTTACCTTCCTTCACTCGAGAAAACTTTTCACAATACATCTAACATCCTTGGAGGGCGTAGCTGTCTGACCATTTTCCCACAGCGGCACAGCGGAGATCCTGGCAGCCACCTGTAAGACTCCTGAAATTGGTGTTGACCCTTAGCTCCACTGACTGTAACGAAACGTAAGAGTTGGCATGAGGGCACAGAAATATATCTTGTACCCCTATTCATGCAAGGGTTCGAAGGAAAGACTTTTGGCGAAGAAGATAGTACAAATTCTCTACAAAGTCTATACATAAACAGCCATCTCAAAATGATTACTGCTTGGAAAGCTCCATTTCAGTCGCCGTCCAGTCCCGACAACTCTATGCCGCAGCCTTCTTTCTCACAAGAAGCTAACATAATGGTACATTCTTTGTTCTGCTTTGAAGGTCTTATGCTAATTTCAAAAGGATGAACAATGTATTGAAGGCTTTGATCGTATTGCCAAATTCGACAAGAAAGATGCTCCCGTTGTCACCATGTTTAGTGGCGGTTTAGACAGCACTTATTTGCTCTTCAAACTCCAACAGCTGGGCTTTACCAATATTCACGCTATTGCTGTAGATGTTGGAGCTCCTATCGACGAGAAAGACCTCACCAAGAACGCCGCGCATTTTGGTGCCAAATTCAATTGTATTGACGGTCGTGAGCTGTTTGTGAAAAACGGCGTTATGCCAGCCATTCGCGCTCACGCAAAATACTTGGGAATGTACCCAGTGAGCAGTTCACTCACCCGCCCAATCATCGCTCGTTTGATCACAGACTACGCCAAATCCTTAAATGCCGGTCTACTACTTCATACAGCAAACTTGTCACAGAATAGTTTGCCTCGGCTCAATAATAGCATTCGACGCTGTGGTTTCTCTGGAGAGTTTGGAAGTCCGTATGTTCACTCAGTTGTTTCGCGAGAGAAGAAGGCAGAAGAACTCGCAGCAGCCGGACTAACTATTATGTCTGACCGAAAACTGAGCGGCGATGAAAATCTATGGTGCCGGGAGTTCGAAGACGGTCCATTGAATGACCCAGAAGGTTTCTCAATTCCAGAAGATGCCTATGAATGGACCCGATCTCTCAGTAATGATATGACCGAAAAGATCAAACTTACGTTAAAGTTTGAGAACGGCAACCTCGTTTCTGTCAATGAAGATAAACTTCCCCTCATTGAAGCCATCTCTTGGCTGAACAAGGAGGTGGGAAGATTCGGTCACGGCCGATTCGTCGGACTTGAACCTTTGTCAACAGATCACAAGGTTTTAGAGGTTCGCGAAGCTCCTGCCGCTGCCATTATTATGGACGCTCTTCGCCACCTTGAAGTCGCTACACTTGATTCCAACACGCTAGACTTGAAGCAACAACTGGAACAGAAATGGGTCCGAGAAGCAATTGCTGGTCACTGGGGAAGCATGTGCCATACTATGTGCGACGCTGCCATTGCTTCATCTTTGAATGGGGTGAATGGAAGTGTAACCTACAATATTGATCACAGGCGTTACCTTCCATGCTCTATTGTGGCGCAGAATTCTTGTTATCTTAGAAGCCGGGATGATTGGGAAAAAGAACAGTCAGAGCTCCTGTTCGGAAGAAGGAAGTGAAGCAGATATTAGTGGCGTTTTCCAGGTTTCTTGATCTTTGCATAATTTAGAAATTTTTATAATATAGAAATGTAGGAATATGGGACAAAAAGTGATTTTTGGCTTGGTTTCTTTTTCCTGCGAATCCTTTTCGCATTCCCAGTCTGAACTCTTTACTAATTTATGTGTGGTTACTGCCTTACTGCTATGATCTTTCCTTTGAAAACCTCAATGCCTGATTTAGAACATATTTTCGAAGCTTTAATCCCAAGTCACCATGGAATGCGGCATTTGTGTTTTTGGGATTCTGAACAAACAACCCTTAAAAGGAAAATGTTACTCAAGCCTCCCGACTTTGCTGTTTAGTGTCACCTTCCATATACATATTCAAGCGACCTCATGGCGGCCCAAAGCCAGTGAAAAAGATAAGATCCCGAGGTCAAGTGTGGTGAAAATTATCTGGTTAGGCAAAGAATATTAAGAGTTTTGCACGCTCGATGATGCCTTCTGTAATATTGCGTGCTGGTTTGTGGAATTCACAAAATATCATGCTGATCTGTGTATTGTGGGATTCGGGCTTGAATCAGGAAGGTGGAGTATAGGGTCATTATGTTGAGATGGATTTATGTTGGGACAAGTTTCTCTAAGAAATTTAATAATGGAGCCAAGGCAAAATGGGGGTGGCAACTATCCGATGTTTTAGTCTCTATCGCACTTTATACTCGAGTACACATGCTATCACTTCAAGAAGGGAAGAAGGCTCTTCATATCGAATGTTTTCAAGTGTACTCCGAATAATTGAATTTACATCTGTGTATATAATACTGGCTTGCCCCATATGCATTCCTCACATCGCGTCATGCCTGATAAGCTGTCACGTGGTTGTCACGTTTGTTACATAGGTGACCTAAACCCATCATTTTGGAGGTATGGGAAGATTTCGCAATTTCTTGTTCTATGAAATTTAAAAGGGGCTATTAAAAAGCCGCAACTGGCCTGGAAATATTAAAGGGGAACATTTCAAGTGTCATTGAAATGTTACGAAGATACCTCTACAGTTTATCACAGGCTCCAATAATAGTCCCCTTCAGTTAGGTGACCCATCGCAAGATACTTATGTTCGGCAATTACCAACGTCTCATAATCTTCAACCATTGAAGAACTTCATCTGTCTGCAGAGTTCTCTCATTTTGCCAATTTTAAGCAACTCTATTCATTCTGCGGGTTACTTGTCTCAACGTAATTTACAAATTCTCCTTGATTCTTGGATGGAAGTATTGAGAGTTGAGAACTCTGTGGAGGGGAACCAGCCAAAATGATATAAGAATATTGCATGATAGTTGGTAGCAGACAATAGACTTATTGAACCTCTGCCATTTGCATGCAACAACGACGACTTCCATCATTGGTACTACAGGCGCTTTTTAGATTAAAGCTGGACAAATTTGAGAAGAACAAAATTAATCTAAAAAGATCATGAGACTATATCTTCATGTCGTGCCCATTTAGTTTCTAAGGTGAATAGAATCTTCTAGGGTAAAGTAGAATGTGCACCCAGAAAGATTTCTAGCTACAAACAAACAAAATAGTGGAAAGTTTGAACCACATTCTGTAGCTAAGATCTAGTACGTTATAAATGTTTTTCAGTATCTCGATTCTAATATTTGATGTATGGGTGGTAGTGATTGTGTCCACTCTTGCTTGAGGACGTGGGGTATGCTCAAACCCCGAAATAGAATGACTGGACCAAACGCCTTCTTGAGTGGAGATCATTAACGCTTGAACCCCGCACCAACAGTCAAAACAACTTGAAGAAGCCAGATTTATTAGACGTTTGCGACATAAATATTGTCTTGGGAAGCTATATTTGTACTCCCTAAGAATTCCAACTATCGCCATGACTCAAAGACAAAAGAACGTCAAAATCGCCGCTGTCCAAGCATCACCAGTATCTTTCAATCTCTCTGAAAGTCTCAAAAGGCTCCAGCATCTTACTGCAACAGCAGCCTCTCAAGGGGCAGAACTAGTGGTCTTTCCAGAGGGGTTCTTATCCGCATATCCATGGCGATACGCGTTCGATGCCACGATTGGGTCTCGTGAGCCGCGAGGTTTCTACTTTCATTCTGGAGTTAAAACTAGGCTGATTATAGCAGGTCGAGAATGGTTTGCCAAGTACCATGAATCATCGATAGATATTTCGTCCCCAGACTTTGACATTTTGCTTGAATGCGCGAGGGAAAACAAGGTCAATCTTTATATAGGTATTATTGAAAAGGACTTGAGAGGAACACTATATTGCACCACGGTTTTCATAGGGAAAGAAGGGAAACTTCTTCATAAACACAGAAAGGTAAGTAAGTCTGTTGCACTAGTTCTTAAAGATGAAAATCTAAGTAAGAACCGTTGTAGTTGATTCCGACAGGCGCCGAGCGATTAGTTTGGGGACGAGGTGCAGGGGATTCATTAAAAGTGACTGATGTCGGTTTTGGCAAAGTTGGTGGGTTGATTTGCTGGGAGAACTATATGCCCGCAGCCAGACTTTCTTTATACCAATTGGGAATTGAGTATATGCCCGAACCAACTTGGAAAGGAGATCACCTCTAACGGGCTTTATCCGGCAGGATTTACATCGCTCCAAACGCAGACGACTTACCCGCTTGGAGTGCAAGTATGCAGCATATCGCCAAAGAAGGTCGATGTTTTGTTATTTCTGTCAATCAGTTCTGCAAGGTATCAATCCCTTCTCCCCATCTTTCTCGTCATTAGGAAAATCGAAGCTAAAAGCGAATAACGCCAGGTGTCTGATTTCCCCGACGATTATCCCCCCTTTGCAGAGGGAAGCACAGATCGCAATCCAAAAGGTGAGAACTGGAGCAAGAACGACATATTGAGTCATGGTGGATCATGTGTTGTTGGTCCATTGGGTACTTTCATCGTAGAGCCTGTCTTCGACAAAGAAGAGATATTGTATGCAACGTTGCAACTTTCTGATCTCGTGGAGGCAAGGGTAAGTTTCACGCCCTTATTTTGACTTTGTGGTCGTTGCTCATTTTGTTGTCAGATGGATTTTGATCCTGTTGGAAACTATTCGAGGCCGGATATTTTGTAGGTGCCTACTAGTGGCAACATTCAAGATGGTATTAACTAATTACTTAGTACTTTAAATGTCGATAAGAAGTCCGCTGTTAATGTAGCGTTTAAGGAATGAAGGAGTGGATAGGCTTGAAGTCCGGCTTTATATTTTTGTATAAAGAGAAGTACTTTTCCAGTCCATACTTCTGGGAAAACTATATATCTTACTACCGAGCTTCGAGTCCTTGCTTGTTTATTTTGCTTGTTCAAATTAGTTTCATGTTGTGATTCTCACTTACTTTGGTGATCTGGGCTCATAAAGTTTGCGGTAGAGTCTCTATCACAACATCCCCAGAAGGCGTGAGCTGTAAAATAGCCATAGACGGTCGGAACTATGGTCTCCATGCTCCTTTTCCCATACGAAATGTATTTGGTCTAAGTAGGGACGTGTACAGTAGTTTCTAGCAAACGCCACTAAAGCATATAGTTTAGTTTCATACATAACTTCTATACCAGTCAAATAAAAATTATATAAGCTCAATAATATCTTATTTATAGATTTTGCTATGTTTAGCCCTAAACTCCGACCGTAAAATATTCCTTTATCTCTATAATAAAAGAGACACGTTTAAATCAGGGGTTCGCTAAACATGAAAATCAGCTTGGCGGCACAGGAAGCGCTGAGGAGACACAGGGAGAAACCTTCAGTTCAGCAATGCGGTGATACTGTAATTTCTCGAGGATACCAGGAACTCAAGCGACGAACAAGCTCCGAGGCTCTTGCAATTGGCTTCTACACACGAACGCAATATGACGAGACATGTTGACTTCGCTTGGTCTTGAAGTTACGGTAATACGAAGCTCACGACAAATGTGGGGGTGAACCCATGGCCAGAAATCGCGGGGAAAAACAACCGGTCGGGATTTGAGTACTCAGTACCCCCGTTACCTCCGCGTACTTTCATAGGAGTAACAAATGCACCTATCTACCCGGTGTTTGACATTTCTTATCTTACCAACATGTTCCTTTCCGATTGGAAAGGAAATTGGGGTGAAAATGGTTAGACCAAAATAAAAAAAGGCGGGCATCGAACTCCTTCATAAAGAGCGATTGCCCATGAAACTGCAGCTGTTATTAAAGATATCTTCTAGAAAAGAGTCTGGTAATAATTCCTACAAAATGCCAGCCTCAGGATCCCTCCGCGGAATAACGAAGTACCCATTCCTCCCCATTTTTTCCCTTCTCCCACTTGCTCTTATTGCGACCCAAAACATTCATTTCTCTAATAAAAGATCAGAGAACCTGAGTTCGAGACCCTCCAACTACATGCAGGGCAAGAACCCGACCCTGTAAATGGCTCTCGCGCAGTCCCCCTCTTCCAAACATGTTCCTACAACTTCATGGACGCAGCAGATGGTGCGAGCAAGTTTGCGTGGGAGAAAGACGGATATGTGTACACGCGGATGGGGAACCCGACGATAGGGGTACTAGAGCAGAGAATGACGATGCTGGAGGGGGGTGTGGGAGCTGTTGCTACTGCTAGTGGACATGCTGCACAAGTAGGTAGGGATTTGAAAAGACGGCTGCAAAGATGCTGATGATACTAGTTTATGGCTATCACGTCTGTGATGGAATCCGGATATAATTTTGTCAGCACGAGTTGGCTATATGGGGGGACTTACAACCAGTTTAAGGTTTACCTTAAGAAGTTCAATATTCATGTCAAGTGGGTTGAAGGACAGGGTGAGTCATATTCCTTTTTAAACGATGTCTCAAGAGGTTCAGTATGTTCTGATTATAGGTAGATCCTGCTGCGATTGCGGCTGCAATTGATGACAAAACTCGAGCTGTTTATATTGAAACGATCGGAAATCCAAAACATAATGTTCCGGATATTGTGAGTACTCATTTTCGACAAACTGTCTTCCCACTGGACTGAAATGGAGCTGAAATAAGCTTGACGGTCTCATTCTGGTCTTACGGCCTTTCTACAGTCCACAATCAAGTTATGCCTAGAAAAGTTGACTGATTGAGACCCTAGGCGGCTATCGCTAAAGTGGCACATGATGCCGGCATTCCGTTGATTTGCGATAACACTTTTGGAATGGGTGGATATGTCCAGAGACCGTTCTCGTTGGGAGCCGATATCATCACACATAGTGTTACGAAATGGATTGGAGGTGAGTGCTTATTTATATTTCCTGTGTTCTGAATTCGATACGACTGAGATTGTTCTGTGTTAACAAAAGCACCCTAGGACACGGAACATCAATGGGTGGAATAGTAATCGACGGCGGAAAGTTTGACTGGTCAAAAAGTGGAAAGTTTCCAGGCTTTACAGAAGTAGCTGATGGCTACCACGGCATGAAATTTTGGGACAAATATGGATTCCACGCCCTCGCACACAAACTACGAATGGACGCCATGCGAGACCTCGGACCATGTATGAGTCCATTCAACGCGTGGTTATTCCTCATGGGTCTCGAAACGCTCAGCCTGCGTGGAGAAAGACATTGTCAGAACGCTCTCGCATTTGCGGAATGGCTTGAAGCGCATCCTCTCGTGAATTGGGTGCTGTATCCGGGGCTTAAGAGTCACCCCGATCACGAATACGCAACTAAAGAGTTGAAGAATGGATATGGTGGTGTCCTGACCTTTGGTGTTGCTGGTAGTATCGAGGAGGTAAGTGCGGTGGTTGATAATTTGAAGCTTTGTAGTCACCTAGCGAATGTGGGAGATGCGAAGACTTTGATAATTCACCCATGGCGGACAACTCATCAGCAGTTGCCGGATGAGGAGAAGATTCAGGCGGGTGTGACGCCAGATCTTATACGTGTGAGCTTGGGGCTAGAACACATTTCTGATATAAAACACGATTTCCAGCAGGCTTTCGATGGGGCGGGATTAAAGACGACGCGAAAAACAATTGAAGAGTAATTCTGTCGGAACTTTTGTATGTACACCCTGTTTATTTCAGGTTGGCTACACTTAGCCTAAGATCTTAGACGATAGATGCAAACAAATGAACTTACGACGAAACGTTTCTTCCATCTGCTAAGTCTGATCTAAACTTCGATTCAACAGACGTAATCAACGAAATGCTTCCGGGCAAAGAACTTACCAAACTAAGTTTCGGAAGTCAGACAAAACGCGTGCCAAACTTTTTACTGAAGGATAAATATCAAAGACGCGAAAAATCGTCTCGTAAATTCCAGTAATGATTCCAACTTCCGTTAAAGAAAGCCTCTATCAACCTTGCATTGTTGTCATTCGAGCAGTTCGAGTGTTTCGCACTATATATACTTGGGGCTTATCGCGGATTTATATGCAAGTAACAGGATAATATTCCAGGCAGAGAAGCACGATATGACTGTTCTCTATTATATTTTGAATCATGTCTAGTGGTATAGACTGAGTCTCCACGCTATAGAGAAAAGAAGTGGCGGGCCGTACACCTTTAAAAAAGAGATATTCACTTAAGTCTTACTGAAGCTATACAAAGCTTAAGACAATAGCTCCTCGTCGCGTCATATGTACATTTCAATTGTTGAATTTGAGATTTCCTATTCAAGCGGTTGGTAACGTCGGAATAATGCTTAGACCGATTACGGGGCTTGGTCCAATATGCTCCGTACTAATTAGGTTATACTGTTCTTGGGTACTAAGACTTAGAGTGGGTGAGTTACGTCGATCCAAAAAATGAAATGTACATATGACGCGACCAGGAGATAAAAATAAATAAAAAAGGTATGTATAAGTAAAATCAATCGATAATCGATCAAGAATTAGTAAAACCTATAGAGACTTTAAATATAGCGTTATCACTAAATATCTACAGTCTATGTGACGATTTTCCTAGTCGGGTCCCGTCATCCATAGGTATTTCCATACACGAAACATTATCACATGACTTAAGCGTGACCTCTTGGATTTCCAGCGACATTTCAACCTGTATTATTAGTAGATGGAAAAACTGAATGAGCCTCCTGTGAACAAGAGAACTGTCAAAGGTTGATTTCATGTCTGCTGGTTAGCGTAAATTGGACCAAAGTATTTAAATAGCTTCAAAATCCTTGAACAATTACTAGAATTATTCGAAGACTTTTGACAAACCTTTCCATTAACTTAAGAAACTAGACATAAAAAATTACTTGCCTTTAGTTACGCTATTGGAAAAGATACACTAGAGCATTTTTTGCCCCAGAGGCGGAGAAGAGGAAGTATGTAAGTCTTGATCGTTCTATTTTCTGCTCCGGTTTAGTACAGCTCTGTACTGTAATAGCGGGGAAGAAGTCACGTTTTTTTACATCAATTCAAATCCCGACGGGATTTGAACAAAGAGGGAGTACGAGTAATCGTACCAGTAATGCTTCAAGAGTCACATTTTGCATCTATTATTATGTCAACATATGAAGCTCGGTAAGCTTACGAATGGTGCTATCCTTCTGGACTTTTCTCAGTAAAGTTGTCATTTGAGACTTCGAGGTGGAAATTGCTTTTCAACCTCCTCAAACTTACAAAAACAACGCTGAGATCGCCCGATTGATGAATCCAGCCACGCCGTGCGCCCTTGACGTTGATATTCACACAAGAGGCTTATTCAGCTAGTTGCAATATACCACACCACATACTTGCTCATATAATCTCACCTGATCATTGTCGGCCGCTAGTGCATCGTGAACAGGGGTCGCGACAGGAGTTGTCCAGTTTTTGTTCCATCATTTTTCTCCTCGGATCCGATATTATTTTTGGAACCTTCAGCTTATATCAGATGTATGTTACCCTCGCAATTGTTTCTTTGTCCACATCATCATGCCCTCTTGAAAATGATGGATTTCAGCTGGCCAATACAAGAGACACTCAGTGATATATTATCCATGGACCTCGTTGACTCAAAACTCGATAGGGCGCGAATCAGTAATGAAACCATTCCAAAATCAATGGCAAAACCTACCAGAAAGAAGTTCGCGGTGCCACCCGTAAAACTCGCTTGCCTAGAGTGTCGTGCGTCTAGAACTCGATGCGACGGGAAGACTGAGTGCACGAGCGTTAGTGAAACATCCTCCTTTCTTTCATCAAAAATTCTGATTTCTCCACAGTGCGCAGCGAAGGGAAAAAGTTGCGTTTACACACAAAGTCGACGTGGCGGTTCCCGGATCCGCAAACGGGGAGGATCGGCATCCGTGAGAGACCTAAAAGATGTGAATCTACTGGACAACAGCAATTTCAATCATGTTCCTCTATCGATTTTGCCTGAATCAAATCAGGGTGACTTTACTTCTGGCTCGGTTCAGAAGCAACCGATTACTGACTTTGATGATTTAGCCTCGTTTTCAGAGCCGTTATCGTTGGTTGCCCCAGGGGGTGGGTTAAAGCAGTGTGTTTTCCCCTTCATATTTAGTCGATGAGTCCAAAGTGCTGATTTGGAGTGTCAGACTTGATTTTGCTTTTGAAGATACAGATTTTATGTTTGATTCTATATTCAATACCCAGATTGAGAACCATGATAGCGGATATGGATCGGCTTCAGACCACCCGGCACCCTCTTCCGAGAACGGCCAGCCGCCCTCAGCCATCCGAGTATATCCAAGTGATCAAGACATGTATAACAATTCGATCATTCAATTTACATAAAGCTAATCAACCAATAGCCTCGGGGCATATTATACCTACATCCATCCATATTTTCCTGTGCTGCCACCACCAGAGCCCCACCAAGTTTTTGACAACCCAGAACTAGGCACACGACGAGAACCGGATGCCTTTTTTAGCAGCCAAAGTTGCCCAAACTTCGAGCCTTCAACCCCGATAAGTCTGGCGATATCAGCTACTCTTACTTTGATCCCTCATCCAGACGATCCAGATCCTTCGGGGACGAATTCCGTTCTTCTCCGTCGCGAGCAGGCCCAAGCATTTGCACAATCTGCATTCGAGAGTATTGAAATTGAATCCGAATTGATTGATTCCACCACGCAACCATCTGAAGCTTTGAGCAGCGAGCCGAATCCTCTCAATCGAACCCCTTTTCATCCTCGAAGTCCGATTGAAAATGAGAGTATCATAGCGTTGCTTTTACTTAGCAGTTACGAGTATGCTCAACGTGGGAACATTGCAAAAATGCGGAATCGAGCGGGCCAGGCTTTGAATGCTGCGATTGCTTTGGGGTTACATTCTAGGATAGATGATGATGCTTATTATGTCGAGGCCAATCGTAGAGTCTGGTGGATGACTGTAAGTATTGAACATTCTCCGTTTAAGCGGTTTATAATGATCCTTTTAGTATATAACTGCTTGCCAAGGGTCCATCCTTAGTAATTCTGTAAGTTTACCTACGAGATTCCTTGCAATTTCCCGATCTTTCTTCCAATGAAGACGCTAGTATATTAACATTCCCGCCAGCCTCCACCAGTTCTTCTTTACGACCCTCGCTTCACAACACCCGGTCCCTGCTTCTCAGCAGATCCACCGGTAAGTTTCCCTATTTCTTTCCTGCTGCCACATCAGGCCTAACAAATTAAAACAGTCATGGACAGTCTTTCTAGAAGCACAACAAGTAATTGTCTCCGCAACCCAATTTGTAATCGACCTAGATATAGCGATGAAAACGCAATCCACGACCTCAGCGATATGGGATCGAATGCTCGAGCTGGAAAGCATAATGGAACCCCTGACATTGAAAGCAGATACCTGGGCTCTGGAATCCTCTCCACCACTTTCTCTTGACTCCTCAGAACTCAAGGTGTCTCAAGCTTTGAGGGGAATGGCGCGGATTAAACTAAACAGGTACGTAGTGGTGTACACAAGTAGAGGAAGAGTAAGAATGAGAGCTGACATAAAGACAAGTGCAAGAATCAAACTCCACCGCTACTGCGCATTTCTAGATATCCCCATCTTCACAAAGAAGCACTGCGACCTCTCACCAGCACCTTCCACCCTCCCCTCCAGACCCATCGCAGTAACACCCAATTGTTCCTGCTCCAGCAGCTTCTCCCAAACCCTCTCACCCTTCTCTCTCAACACCCCATCCAGCTCAAGTCCACAAACTATATCATCACCTCCAAGCCATCCGCTCCTCCCCTTCCCTCCCACCTACTCCGCAAAACTCTGCCTCAAATCCGCCCTCAACATCGCTCGTTCATTTCAATCCCTCCCCTACCCACAGGCCATCCGACCGAACGATCCAACATCCTTCTTCCTCCCCCCAGGAGAGAAGTTACCAAGGACGATACCGGTTTTCGCGTGCTGTGCTATGCAGGCTAGTTACGCGATGATCATGCTTTGTTTCAAGGCGAGAGCTATGGGGTTTGTTCCTGAGGGGCCGGGATGTGGTGATACGGGGAGAGAAGGGATGGGGAGTGCGTGTGCGGGTGGGAATGGAGCGGCGGGGAGGTTGTTGGTGCAGCTTGAGGAGGGGATTGGGTTGGTGCTTGAGGCGCTGGGGAATTATGGGAGGGCTTATGAGGGGCTTGGGGGGATGAGAGGTGAGTTTTGTGATTGTGATTTAGGTGAGGGGTTTGAGTTTGTTGGTGCTAACTTTTGGAGTAGATCAGATACAGGTAGCGGCTGAATCGGTGAAGGGTATTACTGTTAGTAAGGAGATTGTGGAATAAGAATCGAAATACGTGATCACATGAGTATTGATCTGGTACGTTTCAGACACGGGTTTTGGAGATAGGATATCGTTTGAACAGCCAAACAACAAGTGAAGGAAATCTGGTTTCCTTGAATTGAAAGAATTAGCTTTTATATCATGCCTCACAAACCCTCCCCTGGAGACTGTTACACAAGGATAGAAACCAAGTAGACATGAATTTATATTATGGTTCTTCTTATTATTCCATATGCATACAAGTACAATACATTCTAAGCTCGCACAAAACTCCCAATTCACCTCTCTCAAGCTACAACTCCAACCTCTCATTTTTAAGACAAAAGACAAAGTAAGATAGTTATCCTCCCACCCTCCGCCACAATTACCTCCTAATATCTCCCCCGTCTCTCACCCCAACAAAACCTCACCCTCCACCGACGTCTTCCCTCCCTCTCCCCCTCCCCACTTCCCATCCCCACCCTCTGCTTCCTCCTCAATTTCCCCTTCTTNCACAAATAATACACACAACCCCCATCTGCTCCTCCAGTCTTTCTACATTCCCGCATTTCTCCCCTTCCAACGTATTCGGACAACAGAAAAGCTTCCGAGTCTCATAGTTCTCTGGGGGGTTTAGATCTGTGCTGGCGCAATTTGGGCATTGTGTGAGGTTGAGGGGGTTAATCTTGGGAAGACGACTCCAGTTTTGTGTGCATTCCGTACAGTGCCAGGCGTCTTTTATGTAGATGTGTGGGGTGGGGGTGTCTTTGTAGGAGAGGGGGGTGGGGAGAGAGAAGTTGCGTGGCATTTTATATTAGGGTGGATTGTTAGTAGGTTGGTATTTGGTGTGCGGTGTATGGCAGTTCATATGGAGAAAGTTGGAAATGAAAAAAAAGTTTTATATTATTTAGTTTTAAATAGTAATATATGTTCCTTAGGGTTATATATAGCTAGGACTAAGTTCAAAATATTTAGATTCCTACTGTTTAGAATGTCTATATTATATAATAGTTCTATAATAAACGACCGTAGCGATCTGTAAAGAGCTGTAAAGAGCTGTAAAATATTATCCCTTACTCTATAACACCAAGGAAATTAAATCGGTAGGTAGAACTTCCTATTAGGCTTAGCCTTAGTACTCTTATTAATTAAAAAGTAGAATCGTACTTACTAAACCCGATAAGGACGTTCTACCTACTAGTTCCCTCGGTATTATAAAGTAAGGGATAAGTATAGGATTATAGAAGTATATAATACTAGTTAGCCTCGGAGTATATAAGAATTAAATATTTATAGTAAGATTTATAATTAACTAATCTACTAGCCTAAGAATAAAAAAATAAAAAAATAATAATCTACTAGCCTAAGAATCTAAAAATAATAAAATAATTTAATAAAATATTAATTCTCTAATTAGTTAATTATAAACCTTACTATAAATTAAAAATATATTTTACTATAGAAGAGTCTATTTATTAGTAATCTTTCCTCTTTCTTTCTATAATAATAGCCCTTTATACTAATATCTCTTTCTTATATATAAACTTTATTATACGTGTTATTTATATAGCCTCTAAGGTTATAACTCGTTGTTCTTTAGCTTATAGTACTTAATTAAAAAAGGAATAAACCACTTCTCTAGCCTATAATTTATATAATTTTTCTTTATAATTTACTTTATAGCTCTTTATAGATTGCTATAGTCGTTTACAGAACTCCTATATAATACAGATATTCTAAACGGTAGGAATCTAAATATTTCAAACCTAGTCCTAGGTATATATAACCCTAAGGAACATATATTACTATTTGAAACTCAATAATTCAAAAATATTTTTCATTTCCAACTTTCTCCATATGAACTGCCATAGCGGTGGTGTTATAATCCAGATTTAGGGTGGCGCTTGTGGATGTGGTGGATGAGCTTTTCTGGAGAGATGGATGGATGGAGTATTGGTTTGTGGTCTTGAAATAGATTTGAGGGATCTTGTATATCCACAAGGTAATTATTATTTACAACCTTGCGTTCACTAAATCTAAGTGTTTGGCAGTGAATCCACTCTTTGGACCTGATCTGCAATTTGATTTGTTATCTTTCTTTACCACCTTAGCTTAGTGAATTAAGAGAAGAATCTTTTCGTATTCTCACTTCTTCTTTTATGTGAAGTGTTGAATTCACCTTCAAGATATATTTTACCATTCAACTCTGTTTTTCCCCCCTCTCCTGATACAGTGAATTAAAAGGATCTTCTCTTGTATGTTCGCTTAATCTCCTGCTTGTCCTGAGACAGTTCAATATTATTTACTCATCACGTGAATGTTCTAGATACCACACGCTATCTACAAGCTTCTCTTTATCTGCAGTCTATAAGAACCTTGCGCGTGATACTCATTGTGAAGAATTGCTAAAAGTGCAAAGTAATCTCGCTTTAGACCCTTAAAAGGAGATTCTGCTCAAAAGAACGTTTTGACATGTACCTCCGTAAACTAGTATTAATTAGATATCTCTATAGACTTACTCTTAAAATTAAAATGGTGCATTCTACAGAGAATTCTACAGAGAAGGCTCTTACAATTATAATCCCAAATGGAATATATATTGCCTTTGACCCAACAAGAAATAACGAAGTAACTAAACATATAGTGAATTAATTTTTCAATAAACTAATTAGTCATATACTACTAGCTGGTTCTTGATACATGCTAATATGATCTAATACTCTGCATATTATCAATTTTATTATCTTGGTTGGTTTATAAAAATTAGTTGTTCGGAAAGTTGGTAATAATTATAGATAGATCTCTTTCTCCAAAATGTTGATGCAATTTAATAGAATTATTCATTATTAGATTCTTTACCTGAATGTCGAAGGGTTTAATCTGTCTCTATGAATGAGAAGGATTTTACGTTATGCGATACCGGTTGTAAGTATTTTCGATGTTAACAAAAAGATATTGGAACATAAGGGAGCCATGAACGAACAAAAATATAGAAGGGTATCGAGTATATAGCATGGGAACGAGATTGACTATGATGTGCAGAGTTCACTAATTAAGCTACTGTAGGTCGCATCCGTGGACAGATATGGCTTGCTCGTGTAAACCAGATCTCCCCGTCATTCACCATCCAAGTGAGGAGTGAATTGAGAACACCAAGATATTTCAGACAGGTCAACACGAATGGAGGCAACTCTTTTCAGGAAATGGGAATGAAATTAAGGGAAGGAAAAGTCTTGAGAGCCAAAGAGTTTCGCAAAAAAGGTGGTGGGTTTTATATTGTCATCACCTCCGATAATGTCAAAATGTCTTTTGTATATATATATATATCGTTGATGACGGGTTCACAAACACATCCGAATTGCAAGACACAATGCAAGTATTGCCTGCAAGACGTAACAAGTAAGATCTTTTGGTGAAACGGTTGGTGCCAGCAGAGTGGGGTATTGTGTTTCATCCCATCACACAAAGTGATCATGCGAATTATTCCGGGTAGCATACTCCTCTTCCATTTGAGCGCGATACCTTTTGCTATCGATTTATCTCAAAACATATATCGCATCAATTCAAGATTGATTCGGGAATTCTCTGAGTGGTTGAAGATCAAAGATCT
The DNA here is from genome assembly GCA_900184765.1 of Hymenoscyphus fraxineus. Lineage (NCBI taxonomy): Eukaryota > Fungi > Ascomycota > Leotiomycetes > Helotiales > Helotiaceae > Hymenoscyphus > Hymenoscyphus fraxineus. Next base: position 814,533 of record LT855418.1, read on the forward strand.
AAAATGCGTGCCCAAGATCTCCCCGAATTCAAAAATATGCCGAAAGTGGAGGGCATGCCACATGGTACAGCATGGGGTTTATGGGACAAGAATGGTGAAAAAGATAGTAATGGATCATTGAATCTACTTACGCCAGAGAATACACTTGAAGCGCAGAAAGAGATTCGTACAGGTCAAGGGGTAGCATTGAAGTAAGCTACATCCAAAACATCCTAATACACTTCAATAATACGCTCACTAAATTGAGGGAAATGCTGATAGTTGGGATCTCAAATGTCTTGATTGCCCGGGCTTCGATCGCCAAGTTCCAACACACGAGTTCAAAGATCTCAAACATCTAGGCTTCGTAGCATTCGATGACTCGATCCATATAAACACACAATCTGGTTCCCAAGTTAGCTCTAATTATCCTCTCTTCGCAGCCAGAAACTAAGCTTGATCACAGTGGGATGGATTTCGACACTGGGGCCACCAAACAACCGGCCTCTACTACAACAATCTCAAACACGAAGAGATACCCAATCCCTCACACGCAGAGCAAAACGGGATCCACCAATGGACCCGACGAGGAGGAATTGTAGGACGAGGTGTCCTCATCGATTACGTTTCATATGCCGAGAAACATGGAATTGAATATTCTCCCGTTTCTAGATATGAGATTTCCATCCAAGACGTAGAGACTATTGCGAAAGAGCAAGGGGTGGAGTTTAGACCGGCGGATATCTTGATTATAAGGAGTGGATGGGTGAAATGGTATAACTCCGCCAGCCCAGAAGAGCGAATCCGAGGTGCGCAAGAGAGACATGATCATGTGGGTTTAGTTGCGAGTGCTGAGTCTGTGGAGTGGTTGTGGAATCATCATTTTGCTGCTGTTGCGGGAGATACGATTGCTTTTGAAGCCTTTCCACCCAAGGGTTCTTATAGTGAGTTGTTTACTTCTTGAAATGTTTGCCCTGAATCTGATTTCTGGTGGTAGTACTTCATGATTACCTCCTCGCGATGTTTGGAACGCCTATTGGGGAACTCTGGAATCTGGAGGAATTGGCTGAGGTCTGTAAGAAGGAGAAGAGATACTCATTTTTCTTCACTAGCGCACCGCTCAATGTTTACGGGGGGGTTGCGAGTCCTCCAAATGCGTTGGCTATCTTCTAAAGCTATCTTGGTCCTCTTTTGCATCTCGGGATTAGAAGATATTATACTTCAAGAAAATCATCCGGGTTTAGGGCTTAGACAACAATATATCGTCATTTTTATTTCAACAAGCATATTCATGACGTAGACAAGTAAATTATTTTCATAAATAATGGGAAGAATAGGGGGTCATCATAAGCATGAATTACAGTTCTCTTTTATTAGATAGTTCTGTTATCAATATTGTTCCACTTTTGATTACCTATGTACTTATAGTTTCTACTAAAAGAATATCCTAGTAGCCTTTTTATATCAAAGTAGTACCTTGTACGCCTCTTAATTAGCAATTATCCTCTATATGCCTACGTGCCCTAGTAAGTTCTTGGCACGGACCTATACTAGTAGCTAGTAGTTCTAGGCTCTTGAGTTTATTATTCGACAATATATTAATATGTATAACTTTATCTCCTCAATTACTATAACGCTATTTCCATTTAGTATCTACGGAGAACACGGTGAAAAGTTATGTTAGTTATCCACTATTTAGGGCCTGTGCCCTGAATCCAAGGCCCTAATTAGCTAGAACACCCCTGTAATCAAGTTTTGATTGACACTAGGGGGGTTCCAGGGGGGTATGTAGGCCTGTAATAGGGTATTAGCAGGGGTAAAGTAAAGGGGCTGGCTCTGCTCTCTGTACACTCGTCGCTTCGGAGGGCCCTCAGATGCCCTGTGTATATAGCGGATCAGTTGCTAAAATATAGTAGATTTCAGGCCTAAAGATCTCTTCAGGGCACTCACTGCCTCTTTTAGGGTACCCCTATAGGGCACCCTCACTAAATAGGGTATAACTGACATTACTTTTGACCGCGCTCTCCGTATAATAAGTTATATATAATCTAAATTATTCTGATTAAATGTCAATATCTAAGAAAGGAAAAAGCATTTCATTCGTTCAATTTGGTTCAAACTATACAAGATTACAAGACCTATCCATAATAAAAAAATAAAAGAAATTCCCTACCTATTTCAAAAAATTTAATTCCTTATTCCCGTCTAAACAACCCATTCCAAACATCCTATTCATGCAAACAGCGCCGATTGCGGCCTATTCACCAACTGCTCCATAATCTCCCCCAACTCATTAAGCACAGAAGTAGCAGTCTCCGCCCACGGCTCAAAAGTAATAACCTCCAAACAAATCGTATCACCCTTAGGGAAAGCCTGAATCTTCCACTCCCGTAGAGGCTCAAGATGTGGATAAATCGTATCCATCCTACTATTCGCACCCAAGAACGCGAGATTCTCCACATGCTCGACGTCTTGGTGGACGACGGAGTCGAACCAATCCACGCTGGATGGCCAATCGGTGCAGTTCTTGACGATTTCTTGAAGTCCCATGCCTTCGTGTTGGGTGCTTTCGATGTGTTGTTGTTGGACGACGTGGAGGAGGTCGGTGACGGTCCAGTCGGCTTCGAACTTTATGCGGCATGGGATGTATTGCCAGCAAGGTCCCATTACGGTGTCGCAGTTGGGCAGGTTGATGTTTCGCCCACTGACTACTTCGCCGAAAACGACGTCGCGAACACCTAGTCGACGGGCTAGACATAATGCCCACGCAGCCGTAGGGAGAGTCGCGATGGTGATTTCTTTTGAGCGAGCTGATATGTCGAAAGTCTTGTTGATTGCAATTGCTTTCCGGGTTGTCAACTCCTCTGATGGTTTCAATACTGATAGCGTAGAGCCTTGCAATAAATTGCGCCAGTATGGGATACTCTGTGGAATAGTCTCTTTGAGGACATGGTAAACGAACTTGGAGAATGGAATAGCCTCTGGAACAGGCCTCTCCTCGTATAATGCTGAAAGTTGGTGGAGCAAAGGAGGGAGACAGATCTCGTCATATTGGGCGTGTGAGATGCGGAAAATGAGACAGCTTTTCTCTCCCTCGCCTTGGACGAAGAGGAATTTGACAAAGGCTGAACCAAGAGGCATTTCAGTTTCAATGTCAATGTCACATTGCTTTTCTGAAAAGGCCACGAGATCGCCTTCGGCTACGTGCTCGGAGATTTCGATTTTCAGGTCTTCTAGAACGACGCCGTAGCATTGTTCGGCGTGGTACACGAATACCGTTCGAAGGATCTCATTCCGGGTGACGAGTTCGCGACAACTCTTGAACAAGCGCTCCTTGTTAACACCGGCGTCGAGATAGAACAATTCGTATCGTGCGGAATATCTTGGGAGCTGAACTGTTCCATTGACTGCAATTTCTTGAAGGGGACGTGTTGGCAAGACGTCCACGATCTTGGCACTGTTTTGTGGGAGAAGAGGCAAGATGGATTCAGTCAGGAATTTATCAACATCGGGCACGTCGAGTGCCGAGAATGGTGCAGCAGCTTCGACGATGACTTCAGTGACCTTTGTGCTCTCGACGATCTTTGCCATGTCGGAAAGTGTTCTATGTTTGAATACTTGTGCCACGGTCAATTCGAGACTTTCCATTCGAGCTTCTGAAACGAGCTTCATGGCTGCGATGGAGTCACCACCGAGTTCGAAGAAGCTGTCGTTGAATCCTATCTCCTCTTCGCTGATACCGAGAACTCTGACCCAGAGTTTCAAAAGTTCTTGCTCTCGAGGTGTAATAGTGAGCGGTTTCTGCGTCTTTTCCTGTTTGGCTTCCACCAAAACCTTTGGTTTCACAACTCCGTCTTTTCTGCCTTTGAAAACAATAGAGCCTTTGCTGTTGTACCTAGCCAACATGCCAGTCTTGTAAAGGAGAGCCTCGCGTCCTGGTGAATCTTTGCAGCCTGCAGAAAGCCAGCTTGGATTCTTTATCAAGGGCAAGTCCGACTCCTCATCTTGCTCGATCAAAAGCTCTCCAATGGCCCCAACCGGGAGAAGACGCTCTGCATCGTCCGGATCGACAATCCATGTTGATGACTGAGCTATGCTGTGAGGAGCAGAATTGCTCAATCTCCACAGGTCGGTTCTGTCCTCCTCACTCACAAATTGAAGTTCACCAATTTGGCCAGTTGGGTTTTCATATAACTGCTGCACAGTTCGTGCAAAAACAGCAAGGACCTTTTCCATCTGTGGAACATCGACACACTTCGAGTCAAAGCTCGCCATGGTCAAAAAGCCCTTAGGACCCAAAGAACAGACCAACATGAGTGCATAAGAATTGAACTTCAAAGCCTCTCGAGCGGCTTGGTCATCATCAGCGGGAACGAACCCATTAGCAGGATTATCTTCCGTGTTGGCTGGCACCTCTTCGACATTGGGGTGTAAAACGAGACCAGTTCTCAACTCGCAAGCCTCGCGAGCTTCGGGACTGAGTCTTCGGATGTTTTGCAAGCCGAAATGTTCATGAGGAATTCGCAGGATGGCTTGGTCGTGAATGTTTTGTAAGAAATCGGAAATGCGTGTCTCGCGGTTTACGCGTACACGTAGTGGGACTGTGGTAATCAACGGTCCTTCGATTTCTTCGATCCCCGCAATTGGTGCGTTACGTCCTGTGAGTGTCTCTCCGAACACGATGTCATCGGATCCGAGATATTGTGAGGAGACAAGTGCCCATGCGGCTCGAATGGCAGTAGCGATGGTGGTGCTCGATGTCGATGATCCTTCTAAGGTGACATATTTCTCGAGCAGAGAGTCGGTCTGAGTCTGGTATCCAGGTGATGGCAATGTGGGAAATTGGCGGCCTGAAGCTCCTTGCATGTTCTCCTTCCAGTATGCTTCCGAGACGGCACGGTCAGCACCACAAAGGTATTTGATGAAGCTTTTGAAGGGAGTGGGGCCTTCTGCTTTAAGACCATGGTAGGCTTTGTTGACGCGTCCAATGACCAGTGGCATCGACCAGCCATCATAAAGTGCGTGATGCATTGTCAACACAAGGTGAACTTTGCCAGTTTTCTCATCATTGATATCCGCGAAACGGGCAAGGGGCTCGCCTAATCCCATAGACAGATCTCTGTCACGAACGAGATATTCCTCCAGATCCGTGCTCGAAGACCAAGGCATCGACCCCTTGACCACAACTTGTGTTAAGCCACGTCCTGGAACTTGAACGATACGGGTTCGCATAATTGGACAATCAGCTGCTACTGCCTCGAAGGCAGCTTTCAGACGATGTACAGTTTCAAGATCCTTTAAATCGACGACTCTTTGAGCAACGTAGGCCTCGCTTATTTTAGCCGAGAGGGCCATGAGTCCTTCCTGCAGTGGAGTGCAGGGGTACATATCTTCCACAGACGAAGCATCAATGCCACAAAGCTTAGCCCCCTCCTCACGGGCCTTTTCTGCCTCCCACCCTGCATCCAATAGTGAAAACTCTGTAATTGCAACCTCAGCATCGGTTCCAACACGACCAGCAACAAGTGCCATCCGCGAAAGAACAGGATGCGTAAAGATATCCGCAACCGTCAGAGAAATCCCCTCCGATCGGGCGACAGCGACCAACTTCATAGCTTTCAGCGAATCGGCGCCCAGAGCGAAAAAGTTGTCATTGGCACCGATGTCAATATCCGCACCAAATAGCTTGATCCAGATTCTCTGCAGGTCTTTCTCCATATCTGTTTTCGGCGCTTGCTTTTCGGCGACCTTGGCCCGGAATTTGGCGAGCTGTTGATGTGTCATTCCCAGGCCGATTTCCTGTAATCGCTTACGATCGAGTTTGCAAGAAACAAGCTGGGGCATTTGTCGGAGGGGGATGTATGCGGCTGGTACCATGTAGACGGGAAGTTCAGTGGCGAGTCCTTCGTCCATCTCAGCTAGAGACTTGCAGAGGGCTGGTGAGAAAGAGGTGGTTGGGTCAATGTCATCTGATTCTTTTTGTCCAGCTTCTGCGATGAAAGCAACGAGGGTTGGTTCCTTATCTTTTCCTCCAGGAGTAATGACTTCTGCAGCGACACTGGTGTCAGGTGGCAATCTGCTACGAAGATGATGTTCAATCTCGGCCAACTCAACACGTTGACCACGTAACTTTACTTGTCGATCTTTTCGGCCCGCGAAAACAATCTCTCCTGATCCGTCTGGATCATATTTGACCAAGTCTCCCGTCTTGTATAGACGACCTTTTCGTCCTGGTGCGTTTTTGGAGCCGACCGTTAACCATGTTGGGTTCTCGATGAAGACTTCTTTCGTCTTCTCGGGCTCGTTGATGTATCCTACACCTACTAGCGGACCTTCAATCAAGAGTTCGCCTACCGCACCGACGGGAAGGAGGACGTTGTGATTATCGGGGTCAACAATCCAAGTCAGACCTCCACAACCCTTTCCAATACTGGTATATGATCTTCCCGGCGTGATGCTGTTATTAATCGTGCATCCAACTGTACATTCCGATGGACCGTACGCAATAACGACATTCGTTTTCTCGCCCCATATCGCAGCATCTCCTGCAGACACCGACTCTCCTCCAAGTCCTAGAACATCCAATGATGATAAGATATCGATTGGCAGTACGCGAGCGACCGAAGGTGTCATATGAGCCATGTTCACATTCATACTTCGTATCGCCCCAGGAAGATCATTGACTCGTTGCTCATCAGATGGCACACAGATACAGCCACCCTGCGATAAAGTGGCCAGCATACAATCGATACTAACATCGAAAGCATACGAAGCGAAATCCAGGACTCTCGAATGTGCTCTATATCCCACTGCGTCGGCTCGCGGTAACGCACCGCTAGTATAATTCTCGTGGGAAATCACAACACCCTTCGGCTTCCCAGTCGACCCGGAGGTGAAAATAACATAAAGTGTTGAAGTTCCCGGGACCTTGGGTAACTTGGTCGCATCTACTTCCACAGTACTATCCCGAAGCTTCGGTCCCACAGCCACAATCTTTGACCCAGGCGCTATTCTCGCGCCCAACTCTGCCTGTTTCTCAGAGGTCAAAACAATCTTCGCATCCACCTCCGTAGTGATGGTCCTCAACCTCGCTTCAGGTTGTTGCGGATCCGTAAGTACGAATCCACCTCCCGCTCTCAGAATCCCAAGAACTCCAACAACAGTCCACATAGACTTCTCAAAACACAGTGGTACCAATGTTCCCACCGTCACACCCAGATCCGCCAACTGAACTGCCAGTTGTAACGACAAACGATCCAACTCCCCATACGACAACTCGCCATCCCAGGATTGAACCGCAGGACGACTCGGATCTTTCACCATCTGATCGAGAACGATATCTTGTATACACCTCTTGATCGTAGGCGGGACCGTAGCATTCCACTGCCATATCTGGGCGAGTTCATGGTTGTCGACTTCGATTTGATTAAAGGAAGGCATGATTCCTTCCTCGCGACGTCTCTCTCGTCCAGACAACAACGAGTATAAAAAACGTAAGGGTATATTTCGAAAGGAAAGAGAAGGATTCAACCACATCGCACTCACAGCATCAGGATAACGAAGTACAACAGGAAAAGCCCCATGGGAACTGGCATACCCAGATTATCTTATCTGATCCGAGAGCTGCTCCACCAGCCATTAGATCAGGTGCAGCGACCATCAAGGGTGGTGCTTGGATGGATGAGTGTGACTCGCTCGTGGATCTCCTTCTTCTGGAATGGAAGTGCTGTCGGAGTATTGCCTACATTCGATATGCCTGTATGACTTTTGCTTATTCTATTTGTGGATGGGATGGTGGAATTTGCCACTTGGAGGAAGTGATCGACGAGGGATTTACGAGTGGGGTTTAGTATCTATTAGCGGTATTGAGTGGAGTGGACGTATTATTTTTAGTCATGAGTATTACTTGTGATCCCTCATGGGTAGGTGTGTTATTCTTGGAGATTGGGGTTGGAAGCAAGGTTACGGCGGCAGCATCGATCGTCGAATGTGAGATCTTACCGTGGTAAATCGTCCTTAAGAAACATGGGTGGATGTGGTAAAGGGGGGGCTTGTAGACCCGTTTCGTACGCTCCGAGCCGATTAGAGTAGCTAGTACTCCACGACAAAGGTCATTTTTTATACGTGAAAGATCGTCGTTAGTCTCTTTTCCCTAGGGACCTATAGAAAACTTATCTCTGAGTAGCTTAAAAAGTGATCTCCCAACTTCTGCTACTCCTTAGAAAGCATATAAGATATATCCACCTATTTTTCTTAAGGACGACTTACTACGGTATGTATCTAGCCATACCTTAAATCCAAAGCATAACGTAAATCCGCGCCCCTCAAAATTCCACTTCCTCACATCTTCTCTCTCCATACTCCGTATCTCTACCCATTTCTATAACTGCATCTCTGTCATATCCTCTCCACCTCCCTAAAACAAAGTAATATACAATCTCCCGGTCCTCCCATCCACCTACCATAAATACACACTCCCAATCTCAAACACACCCCCCATTCCCTCCCTCCCAAAAACAAACAAAAAAAAACTCTTCAACACCCCCATCCATCCACACCATCCACATCCGATCTCGCAACTTCCCATCATACAGTAGTACGGACATATCCATACTCCTCCCTCATCCATGCACCATTACGTGTTTGATTTCCCTTTCCCCTTCACCCCTCCTTTTTCACCCCACCTTCGCTTCATCCCGGGCTCGCTTGCGAGCACCAAGCTTGCGAGTACCAATTAAGCCTTGCGCCAAAATCCGGGCCAATCCCGTCGCTTCGGGCCTTCGGCGAAAATCGTTGTTTTTAATCTAATCAGATGGGCCCACCTTGATCTGATCTGATCTGATAAGATGAGATGGTGGCGAATGCCGAGTGGGTGGTGGGGGTTGAACACTTGGCAGACGCAGGGATGTGGTGAATGACAGTAGGAAGTTTTTTAAGGTTCTTTTTGCGGTTTACGGTGGGAAGGCCGAGGGTTTGTTGTAGGAGGGAGGGACATGTGATGGTGTGGATTGGATGCAGATGCAGATGCGGAAAGTACCTACGAGTAGGTAGGCAGGATCGAGATACAAACGATCGGGGCGGGGACATGCAGGAAGTGCTAATTCCCACAGCTCACAAGCTCACAAGCTCACAAGCTCACAAGCTCACAAGCTCACATCCCGACGCAGAAAGAGAAAACAAGGAAAATACCATCATCTGATATGCACCTAACATGCACGGAATACTTCAGGTATCTGTGCTATTGAAACCGTAATTTCGTCTGATTGATCAATACTACAATCATTTGATTAATTAGTACGTATAATAGAATAGACTATATTATTTACTCAATTCTCACAAGCGAATAATTCGTCTTTTAAATTAATAGTAAAAGTCCATTTTTAATTAAAGTACACCCGTCGCCTAGAGAGTAAATAAAGCAACCTATATAATTTAGCACTTAAAGTACAATACTATATACCTAAACTAAGGAAACGTAACGCTATTCCCAGATTATTTAGCCATCTCTTATCGACATGTCCCAACTCTCTTATAACCTTGTCCTCTTTTTTAAGGCTAGGGAGTATAGTCCTATATATAAATTAGCAGTTGTTATAGTATTGATAGCCTATATTCCATTCCTTATTCACACCTACCAGCCCACTTGTTTCATACCCTCCTAAGATATAACAAAAGGATATTATAGAATGGATTATCATATTTGCTACTGCTATAATGGTAGTCCTTAAATCTATAGTATGGCGGTTATAATAGTCTAATTAACTAAAACACATATTTGGGGGTTACCATAGCACATATCCAACCATGCCCCAATTCAAAACAAATCCAAGAAATAAATAATAAAGCGATGTATGGAAAGAATCTCAAATACAAACACAAATCTTAAATCTAATAAATAAATAAATAACTTAACTTACAACCTCATTCCAGGATCTAGGATATAGTTCTAGTTCCAGTGTAAAAGTAAAAGTAAAACCGCAGTACTCGTAGTAGTAGTCGTAGGATCTCCCCCACCACACTACTTCACTAATTCAAAATTAAATCCTCATTCGGAACTCGGAAATCAAGGTACTACACAATATCAAAACCTAACTAGGAATATAAATATATAAAAATTCGCATACGGTATACCCCTTCTTTCTTTCTTTCTTTCTTTCTTTCTAGCTAGCCACACTACATCAACATCGACGTCGCTTCCAGTCCTTCCTTCCTTACTCAGGCTAGAAACTCGAAACTCGAAATTCAAAACTCGAAATTCAAAAAGCATATATATATAGATCCAACATCTACTGTACTGATTTAGTACCATTGCACCATTGCACCAAGGAAATAAATAGAATAGATATTTCAAGCTTAGCTGATACTATACTATACTGTATCGAATTAATTCTACTGTCACTACCTACAGTACCAGACCAGATATCACATTATGCACACACACACCACACACACCCTCAAAGGCTAGACACATAGAAACAAAAGAACATCATACCAACCTTTAAAAATATACTATACAAAATAAACACCCTCACACCATCTCATTCCAAGCATCCATCTACTCTAGTCATGATATACCATACCATACCATACCATACCATACCATACCATACCATACCATGCCAGGGTAGGATCTCCGAATACAACACAACACAACACAACATCCCCATCCCTAACAATCTAAATCTAAATCTACTTCCAAGATCCAAATCCACACACAAAAAAAGACTCTAAGGACAATAGACTTCTCGATCTGAAATCATCCTCCATCCCCCAAAATATCCCTCCTGCAATTAGAAAAATTAAAAAGCGCCACAAAAACAGTGAAAAAGACATTTTGGTTTTGAATCCTACTATACACACACAGCCCAACAAAACATTACCCAATCCATCCCATCCAACGCTCAAACCCCCACCCTCTAAAATACCAAAGTGGAACATTACTTACTTACTTACACCTTTTATAAAACCAATGCCACCCACCCCATACCAAAAAAAAAAGAAAGAAAGAAAAAAGAAAACCCCCCATCTACCCAAGCATCTGCGACATAGCATTATCCCGATAACTCTCACTCCTCCCCAAAAGCTCCTGATGCCGCCCCCTATCCACCACCTGTCCCCCCTCCACCACAAAAATCACATCCGCTTTCAGAACCGTATGCAGACGATGCGTAATCGCAATAACAGTAACGCCCATCTCTTTAACCGCCTTCTCCAGTCCCTCCTGCAACGCCGTCTCACTCTCCGCGTCTAGGGCACTAGTACTCTCATCCAGCAACAGGAGCCTGGGTTTGCGTACCAGTGCTCGAGCGATGGTGAGACGTTGTCGCTGACCACCAGAAAGCTGCGAACCGTTGGGTCCGCATTCCGTCTCGTAGCCCTTGGGTAGGGACATGATGGTATCGTGGATGTTGGCTAATTTACATGCCTCTTCGATCTCGGAATCGGTTGCTTCAGTACCGGGTCGTGCGCCGAGACCGACGTTGAATTTTATGCTTGCGTTGAAGAGAGCATTGTCTTGTGGGACGACGGCGATGTCGTCGCGGAAGGATTTGGTGAGGACGTTTACGCCGTCGATTGTTACCCTTCCTTGGGTGGGAGTGTACATTCGTTGGACAAGACCGATTATAGTGGATTTCCCGGCACCAGAAGGTCCCACGAGTCCGATGAATTGCCCGGGCTGGATGGTGAAATTTATGTCTTGGAGGACTTGAATTCCAGGACGGTTGGGGTAGGAAAATGAGACGTTGTTGAAGGAAACGCTGACTCCGCGTTTGTTTCCTGAGATGGGCCTAGGGATTGCTTCGGCAGTTGCTTCGATATCCGAATCGGTGCCGTTCTTGGATGGAGATTCGACTTCGAGAGGGGCTGAGGAGTTCTGGTCGCTTGAGCCGGCCTTGATAAGACTGAGAATTCGGGATGCGGACGACCGGGAACGGGATACTTCTGGTGCGAGAGAAAACATTTGTCCCCATAGTTGGGCACTGACAAGCATAGAGACAAGAACGATGAAGAACTGTTCTTGCGTGTATTCTCCTCTCATGATAAGTTGTGAACCCCACCAGTAAGCGAAGGCGTAGACGAAGTATCCAGTGCTCGTTGAGATTGCGAACCAGATGTTGGTGTAAATACTGGCAGCAACCATTTCATCTCGGGAGGATTTCAAAACTCGAGTATATGTACCCATAACCTCGTCTTCGATTGACAAGGTTGCAATAGTCTTGATAGAGTTAATAGCTTCGACAGAAATGCCAATTGATTTTGCGTATGATGCTGCGTTGCGCTCTTCATATCGTGACAGAGTACGCAACTGCATGATTCCTGCGCCGAGTAAGAAGGGAACCATTGTGAGACAGACAATGGCAATTTTCCACGCAAGAATATGAGAGGTAATGATGGCAACCAGGAAGTTGACAAAAACCGCAAAGATCGTGCCTGCGACGGATCCGGTAAATCCACCAAGAGCCGCGGTATCCTTGGTGATAACGGATAGGAGCATCGATGGACTTCTATCACTCGACTGATGCCATTCAACACTCTGTTCAAATAGTGACCTGAACGACAATACTCTCACTCTGTATAATAATTTCTCTGCAACAAGCCCAAAGGAGGACCAACTGATGAGGTTTGCAAAAAATTCAACACAAGCGAGCATGAAGAACATTCCACCAAAAAAGCGACCATTGGATCGGATTTGATCTGCAGTGTTGTCACATGTACTCAGGGCACCAAGTGTGTTTCCAAAAATGAGACCTGCAGCTGTATATGTGCATCCAACGATAACTGCAGCAAACATGGCAAGTACCAGGAATGGAAGCGTAGGTCGAATTAACCATACCATACCTTTCAACACAACACCGGTAGATTGTTCGCCATCTAGATCTGAATCCTCTGGCTCGGTACTCTCTGTTTTCTCCTTGGTTGCCTCGATCGAACTGGATGATCCTGAAGGCAAGGGCTTTTCATCGATAATTTCGCGTTTCTCAATTGACATATCTAGGGAACCTTTGAGGGTGCTAGATGCTGACATGGTAGCACCTTGTTCGGATGAGCTGATTGATTGGAGAGCAACCATACCAGCAAAAATACCTTCCAAGGCCATAAGCTCAGAGTACGTACCCTGCTCCACAATCTCGCCAGCTTTGAAGACAACAATATTGTCAGCGTGTTTGATTGTTGATAAGCGGTGGGCAATGGAAACCACCGTCCTATTTTGGGCAACCTGGTCAATTGCTTTTTGGATTCTTTGCTCGCTTGACGAGTCTAGAGAAGCAGTTGCTTCGTCTAAAATCAAGATTTTGGGATCGCGAACCAAGGCACGAGCCAATGCAATTCGCTGCCGTTGACCACCGGACACCATCTTCCCACCAGTACCGACGATTGTTCCATAGCCCTTTTCGAGTTTGTTGATAAAAGTAGCGGCATCGGCAAGATCGGCCGCATTTCGCACTAACTCCAAGATTTCTGTGACTTCCTGACCGAATAGGTGTTCTTTTGGGTTTATCGTAAGATCAGTGATACTGGAAGCAACTTCCGAAATTTTGGCTCCCAGAAGTACATCTTTGAGGTGTTGATGTGAAGGCATTGGGGAATTTACCAAGCCAAGGGCAATGTTTTCCAAAATCGAACGATCGAGAAGGGACGGTTCTTGAGATACTAAGCTCATAAAACCTCGTAAGTCTCTGACTTTAAGGTCGCGCAAGTCCATGTTGTCGAAGGTTACTGTTCCTTCGGTTGGGTCATGAAGGCGAGCCATCAAGCCGGCAATCGTCGATTTTCCACTCCCAGATTGCCCAACAATTGCTGTATGCTTCCCAGCGGGGATACTCAAGTTGAGGTTTTTGAGGACTGGTTCGCCTGGTCGCGAGGGGTATGCAAATGTGACGTTTCTGAATTCGATCGTACCAGGGCTATCAGGTCCAAGGCTTATTCCAGCATCTGAGGTACCGTCAATCAGTGAGATGTGGTCCATATCTTTCCTCAGCTTCTGAAAGGCACTAGCTGCTCCACCAAATAATGGCAACAGCGGCGCGATAGCACCAAGAATAACACAAGCTATAACAAAATTAGCTTATCAAGTTTGAGTTGAGAGTCCGGCATCTCCATCAACCTACCATCAACTAGAATGAAAACAACAGTATAAATCGACCCTACAGTCTCGCCACCTTCACCTCCAGAAACCAATTTCGCAATCATAGTACTACCCTGCCAAAATGCCAAAGCATTTGCAGAGTACGCAATGAAATAAAGCATTCCAGCCTGAGAAGCAGCGACCACTCCTCTTTTGATTCCCTGTTCGCGGGCAATGGTCATATCACTAGCAAACTTCTTTTCCAGCCGTGGGCCAGCGCCAAAAGCCTCCACGACCGCAATGTGAGATAGAGCCTCTGAAGCGATGGAAGAAGCTGCAGCCATCGCATCCGACATGCGAGCTGAAAACCTCTGGAAGACCTTTCCGCCAAAATAGGAAACCAGCAAGAATGCAGGAACGAGGGAGATGAGGATTCCAGCAAGTGTCGATTGCTTGATGAAAGCAACGACATACGCCGTGGCGAAGAAGGATATGCTGGCAATGAAGATACCAACCTTCTCACAAGTTCCGGATTGAACAGCTTGGATATCGGCATTGAGACGTGAGGATACTTCTCCAGCATGGCGTTTGTCAAAAAAGGACTGCTCGAGACGAAGGAGACTTTGAAAGTAGTTTTCTCGTAGACGTTGGGCAAGACGTTGACTTCTGATATTCCAAGAAACAATGTAGAGGAATGTCAATCCAAATGCTCCGATGGATATGTACACCAAGAGGAGCACCTTTTCGTTAATGGCTGCTGCATATCCAGAAGACCTCCCCACCGTACTGGCTTCACAGGTGGCCGAGTTCAAGTCATTTACCAATTGACCGAACAGAATGGCCATCAGAGGAAAAGGGATACCGGCACCAATGGCCGAGATGGTACCAACGATGAGTAGCACCACATCGATCCATGTTGCGCCATAGAAGAGTAGTCGGATGAAGATGAAAGGCTGTTTGTAGATTGTTCAGTTCATAATCCCGTGACACTACCAAGCGGTAGTCTTGATATGCAGGAGGATACGGGTATGGGATGTGGTATCACTAACCGATGATTTTTGGGGTTTTGGTTCTGACTCTGCTGCTTTTTCAGATACTTGGTTGTCAGATGTCACCACGCCAGGAGCTGCCACGCGGGAGTCCTTTTCCGAAATCTCTGCAGCCATGTTGGATCCACCTTGTAACCTTCGTCAGTTGAAGGTCCTTCCGTATGTCTTGTCTTCTTTTACGAGTCTTTTCACTCCAAACTCATCAGGTCGGTCGTGTCGAGAGTGAAAGATCCCCCGAAAGATGGTGTACTTGGAAGTAGAAGAGAAGGGTGTAGAGGCAGCTTTTGCACGACTGTCGTGGTTCGTTGTCAACACCAAGACATGGAACCTGCCTAAGTAGCGTATTGGGGATAATACGACATCCTTGCCACGATTTACTCGGATGCTCCTTTAAGCTCGGAGGAGATTCCTGAAGTCGATTGTCACATCTCAACGCCGGTTACGGAATCTCCTGGTAGCGCTGGACCTCCATCCACGGTCCACCGTGAATATGCTCGCAGCCGAGGCCAGGACCCAATAGGCCGGAGAGAGCCAAACTCGATGTCATGATCCTGGCTGGCGAATGATGAGCTGTGGTGTTTTATGGAGATGTGGGGGGGCACGAGTGGTTTTGGTTGTTTGTCGGTTTCGCCTGCCATGGGGCAAATGTGGTGAATGGAGGGCCAGTGGTAAGTGGCAAGTAGAGTGCAAGGCGATCCCTGCTAGCTTGGGAAAACTCCATCTGATTAGATCACTAGCGCGTGAAAATTTTGATCAGATAAGATGGGAACGGGATGGGATCCACTATCACGCCTTGGCATGTAACCCCCATAGGCTACTCATAGGCCCATCCACGGTGATGCATCCGACATATGCGATAGCCTTTTCGGGCTACGCACAGGCAGGGTACCTCCGTATGGTAGCGGCAATCTGCGTCTGCGTCATGGAGAAGAGGTTATGGGCTCAGACATCTATCTACACCTTGGGCATTCCTCCCGAGTTTTGAGGGTATATGAGCTTGCTGCCGATTTAACCTCCGGAAAGGATAAACAAGCAATCTGCTCATCACTACGGAGTAACTCACTTTCCACAAAATCCCCGATTTACTTCTGCCCAAAATAACTACACTTATCCTGGACCAAGATCTCTGATTTACTTCTTACCAAAATAACTACAGTCAACTTTCAATAAAATCCCTGATTTACTCTCTACCAAAATAACCACCAGTAGAGTCAAAGTTCCCCCAAATCCCCAAAATGTTGAAATCGATTCTTCGAAAGCTTCCTCTGCGTCGGGAAGAACCAGAGCCAGCACCAGCATCAACACCAGAGCCAGTATCAACACCAGCACCGACACCAGCACCACCAGCTGCAGTCACCCCCAAACCCAAACGAAATTATTACAAAGGCAACGTCATTCTCCCATGCCTCATCAACGACATCGGCGCCCTCTACGATTGCTACTACAACGCCGCCCATGATGAACCATGGGCCAAACTGATGCTCGAAATCCTCTTCCCCATGGGGATAACCGACGAATTCAAAAAGGTCCACGCCGAACACGCGCTCAAGGGATGGCATACATACAAAGAGCAATACACGCTCAAAGTCGTCGACGCCAAAACCGGTGATATCATGGGCATGGCCATTCAGGATATGCATTTCGTCGAGCGCGAGGAGAGGGAGCGTAAGATGCCCGTGTTTGGATGGCTGGAAGGCGCCCAGCGAGAACGAGCCGAGACTATCTTGAACCCTCTTTGGGAGAAGAAGGAGAAGCTTATTGGTGGGAGACCTCATATGTGTTAGTCCTTCCTTCCTTCTCACATGTTTTTCTTACTCCTGTTCACTGATGAGATAAACTCACTTATGAGATAACCTCACTCATGAGAAACCCTCAACCCCCATCTCACCTCCAACTCCCCAATCACCCACTAACCACCCCCCAGACGGCCACATCATCGCCGTCGACCCCAAATACCAAGGCCGCGGCGCCGGCGCCGCCATCGTCCAATGGTGCATCGACACAAGCAACTCCTCCGGTCTCCCCTTCTACCTCGAGGCCTCGCCCTTCGCCGCACCACTGTACACCAAGATGGGCTTCGAGACGCTGGAAGAGACGATTGTGCACAAGAAAGAGGTTCTGGGGACCCCGGAGGATGTCACGGTTCCGTTGATGATTTGGATGCCCGAGGCGGCTAATGGGATGACTTTTGTGGAGTGGAGGGCGAAGGGGTATCCGGCTTGGGAACGGTGAGGAGATGAGAGATGGGGATGGGGATGGGGATGGAGGTGGAGGTAATACCTGAGTATTTATTTTTGATGGATGTTTTGAGATGGTCTTGAATTTAAGTTACTAGCGTTAGGAAATGTAAAACTTGTTCCAATTGTTTGGCTTATTTAAGCGAGACAGCTTGGCAGCGTTTTTCTCTTTCACACTTAAGCACCCTACAAGAAACCTCTCCCCCNTAAACCCTAAACCCTAAATAAAACACTACCTACCTAAACATAGCCTAAACACTTAAAACTATCTCTTATATATTTATAACTCTTTAAATACTAATTATTTTATACTTTCGTAGGTTTATAAGGTAAGAAAGGTAAGAAAGGTAAGAAAGGAGTAATTTAATATAAAGGGATAAGAAAAGAAAGGTTAGAAAGGTATTTAGGGAGTATTTAGAGGGTATTTAAAGGGTATAGTTTATAGTTAATAGGTTAATTAAAGGGTTTTTAGTATTAAAGGGAGGTATTATTTCCTTGTTTCTTTAAGGGTGGGTAGGTAGGTAGATATAAGGTAAGTAAGTAAGAAAGAAGTAATAAGAATTTTAAATTTAAGAAACTAATTTATTTATATATATACTTATATTATACTAAATTATCCTATATACTAGCCTATAAACCTCTATCTAACCTTCCCCTTCTCTCTTAGGTATATTAATACTTATAATAACTCTTATAGTAATTTCGGAAACTACTATAATAATTCCTTTCTTTATACCTACTCTTTATTATAAGAAAGATTCTCGAGTACTTTACTTTACTTTACTTTCTATTAAGTATATATTAATTATAAAAGTTAATATATAAATTAAAATTAAAATCGCTTCGAAGCTTTAAGTAAGGTATTATACTAAGAAGGGAGAGAAAGGGAGGGAAAAGTAGAGCTAATTAGTAGAAGTTCTTTTAAGTAAAAGTTCTTTTTTATATTTCGTTAGTAGTCTTTATACTCTAGGGACAGCGTGAGAAATGATTAGAATAGATTAACTAATAGCCTCTTAATCTTAGTTATTCTAATCAACTAGACCTCCTAATCTTAATTAATCACTTGATTAATTATATAATCTAA